>JAUZNK010068269.1:0-14260 GCA_035046665.1 Euphysa ruthae
GGAAATATTAGGAAACCGTCCTAACTGATTCTCGTAAGGTAAAGAAGACAAATTTATCCATAATCGAATGTCACATCAAGATCATTAATTCCATGGGGAACAAAAGAATTAAGCTTATAGTGCCAGATCGACTCTCGTCTACGCAAATTAATAAAGTGCCGTGCTTGCTTTATAAGAATAAATTCCCAATCCTCCGTACCTTTATGGTCTGTTTGATTGAAGTTATCGTGGAAAAACGTTTGTGGAAAAGTTTTCTTACGACTATGCTTGCTGTGATAGACTAGGTAGTTGTTAAATCTAAGCCGAAATTTAGTACTTGTACTACCAAATGATTTTTTACAGATTCTGTATTTTATTGAAATCCACCACGAATCTTAGAGGTATCTTTACCCTCTTTATCTTTAAAAGAACTGCTACTCACTACAGATCGATAAACTCCACAACGTTTTCTACAACACCCTTTACATTCCCCGATAACATTACCTGCAGAAATTTTGACCCTAACTAGAAGGTGTTTTAGACATTAACTCTTTTTAAGCTCAACAATAGGAACCTTTCCGAAAACTTTTGATGTTCTTGACCTGGCGCAGGTGGAAGTTGATACCTTCTTTACTTTAGAAAATGCAGGATGGTATGAAAGATTCAGAACAAACCTTTTATCCTGGTGAATTATAATCTTCGATGTAAGCGAATCCTCCCTACTATTTTCTATGGCTCTAAGTATCTGGGCCCTAACAATTTTTTCTTATGCCCGCTATCAAATAACCATGCTTCCAAGTCGTTGCATCTAAGGTAAAAAAGTATTGGTTCAGAGCAAAGACGATTTAACCATAGAGTTTGACTAAAAGGAATTGGCATTTTAAAATGGTAAACATGGCATGAGGAAGCTTCAAAATATTGGTGCGTATCTTTCGGCTTAACGAATAAATCTGTGATGACCATAAGAAATAACTTCAACATCTAAAGAATTAAGCTTTACAGTTGAGTAGTCGGAATTATTTTTATCAGTAGGAATAGGGTTATTAAGAAACTTAAAAAAAAGTTTATAAACTCGATTAGGATGTTTGGAATATTTTTTTTTTTGAGAACAAATTTCGCCAGCTCCAAGAGGCTATCCATGGAGATAGATTTGTCCTCACGTTTATTTAAAGCTTCTTCAAGACCTTCATGAGAAATGTTTGGGTCTTTACATTCAAAATCAATTAAATATATAAATAAGTTAATATCTTCTGGTAGAGAAGGAAAAGCGCTCAATTTCCTTAGGAAATAATTTGTATCTTGAATATAAGAATTAACTTTTTTAGCCAATGGTTAAAGATGATAGTTTAAGAAAGAGGAGATATTTTCAATGCAGTGGCCAGTGTTAGAAATAACTGGGCGACCAGGAACGGCTAAGGGTATATTATCTAAGATAGTTGAGCATGAAAGCATAAGGATATTACAAATAGTGAATCACTATAAAATGACCACAACCTTTGTAGTTCGTGTGTTTTTTATACTTCTAACAGATTTTAGATCTTAGAAGATTTTTATTCTGTTATCTTCATAACTTAAAAACAGAAAAAAAATTTTTAAAACTAAATTATTTTATAACTGAATTTAAACAAACAAAAAATAGTATAATTATAAAAAATTACATTAAAAAAAAAATTGACTTATTATATCCTTTTAGTTAGTATATGAACTCATTAAAACAAGTAAGGAGTCAAATTGATAATTTATCAAGAAACTGATTAAAAATAGATCATAAAAAACTGAATTTTGATCTGTTGAAAGCAGTGTTTAATTAGGTATAATATTCCAAGACATGATATATTGACATGTACCATAATAATGTATCACACTATAATCACTATGTATCTTGTCATCAAAAGTTTGGCCATTTGTTTTTTGACTATTAAAAAGATAAGATCATGGAACAACGCACATTTGAATTATGTTCTAAAGAATAAAGACACAGTTTATAAAAAATATAGCATATATGGGATATCTTGCTCTTTACGAGTTGCCAGAAAGCTTATATTTTCCAGTAACACAGTTACTTCAAACTGAAATTGAAACAACAAAAGAATTCGAGCTCAATGAAGAATTGTATTTGAACATTCTGGAAAGAAAACTGTCGATAACCTGCGTAGATCTGATGGATCAATAATTGCAGGAGATGGTTATATGTTCATGATAAAAAGTCAATTCGTTTGTTTATTTGATTCTCATAGTAGAGAGAAAGAAAGAATTCCATCTAGCATGGGAACATCGATTGCTCTAATGTTTAAAGATACCTTTGAAATAAGAAATATGTGTCACGTAGGTTTGACCCCATCAAATCAAACAGAACTATGATTTAAATTGCAGTTTTTCAAACGTAGATGAAAATGAAATTAGTTCATCTATCATGCTTTTCCGAAAAAAATCAAATTTGGTAAAACATACAAGTGAAATTACTGACTTGAATAAGCATGATCAGTTGAATAAAATGGAAGAAAGGTACTGCCAGGATAGAGACGATGATATGATAAATGGTATGAGTCAATATTTTGATAAATTAAATGAATTAAGGTTATTTTATTAGAAAAATAAAGATGATAATAAAACCTCTCCACGATATATGAGGAAATTAAACGTTACAAATGTATTTCATCAGACAAATAAAAACATTAACACCATTCAACAATATATGAAACAATGTTAGTTCAAAAGCGTAAATGTTCGGGTAATCACGGAGTTTTAGAAAACAAAAGTTTTACAAAACGATTAAAACCTGAAAAAAATAGCAAAACACGTCCTGTATAGCAATGTTTAATGAAAAGCTAAGAGATTAACTATTCCACTTATGTGTGCCTTGAAATCGAACATTATAAAAGCGTTCTGTTAAAATATTTGTTGAAGAGAAATTTGCAAAATATGAAACGCTTTTACTTTGCTCATGTGCATATGCCTAATGATATAGAATACATTTGTTAGGCATGCGATTCATACGCCGCTAAGGGTAAAATTCCACTTCAAGCCGCATGTAATAAATTTGAAACATTTAACGTTGCTGATCGTTTTAAGACCGTTAGGAAAAGTTTTGATTGCAAGGCTTTTGTTTTTTAAAGAAATATTGACCGAGAGGAAAGTTGAAAAAGACTTCTGGCACAATTTGTAATTTAACTTTAGATTCACATGTTATTATTACAAAATTACCAAGAACCAATTCTAACTCCATTTTTATTCTTAAATTAAGGCGAAAACTAGAATATAAAAGTAGTGTTTTTTATGAATTTGTCAGGCCATCATTTCTTTTGTAGTTTTGGATTTATATAAATAACAATTATTTGCATGCAGCAAATGTGTTTTTGACTGATACAACACACGAGTTAAGTGAGTTGGGTACTGTTGGTAATAGCATTGGTGTGGATGGTGACGATGATGTTGATTTTTGTATTGTTAACTTAGATGAAGAACAGTATGATCAAATGAATGCGTATCCAGTTTCAAATAACGGATCAACTTTAATTAATAATTCCATCAATGAGCTTAACATAACACCCTGTGAAAGAAGAATAACTTTGTCTTTATATGAAGATGAACTTTATGAATTAACTCGTCCCTTTCTTTTCCCAACAGGCAAGCATGATTATGGATGCAAAAGAGGTGTTACTTCAACTCCTAGCTTAAAATTTGATTTCTAATTTATACACAAAAATTTTCATGCGATAATGACGACTTATTTTACTTGCCAACTTTCAGCCAACAATTAGAGAAATATATTTACAGGTAAGTATAGCCATGAAAAGAATATCTGCCAATATAACGGCCGGTCAAACAACTGTGATGAAATTATCAATACTTTGATGCTTAATAAAAAAGCATTCATATTTTTATCAGGTGTGAAAGGTACACTCAGCTATTAGAAGCGCTTTTTATATGAGGTTTTAGCAATTTTCAGGACATTCGCTTTACCTTCTTACATTTTCATGTGTTGATCTTAGATGGGGTGGATTATAATTATATAATATTTGTAAACAGCAAGGTGAAACATTATCCGAAGACGAAATTTAGATCATATAAACAAAGAAATAAGCTATTAAATGAAAACCCTGTTACAATGTTCGAGATAATTTCAATATAGAGCTAAATGTCTTTTTAAGACTACAACTGTTGATGGACTATAAGGAAAAACTATTTATTATGCAATTCTTGTTGAATTTCAATTACGAGGTAGTCCACATATTCACAATCTACTTTGGATTAAAGATGCAGCAAAACTAGACAAAAATAAATATTCCAAAATATACCGAATTTGGTAATAACATTATCCAGGTGAATGTTCCAGATAAATTTGAACAACCAGAATTACATGAAATTGTTAAAACCTTTTAAACTCATTCATAAACACGTAGTATAAAAATGAATATTCAATTTTCCAAGGCTTTTTGCAGACGAAACTAATTGTTCAACCATTTGTCAGTGCTGCAGCTGCTAAGAAAATAAAAGCTTATAACAGAAAACTCGTATTTTAAGATCTAGCAGGAATGAAAATCAATGAATTGAAAATCATCTTGACCCTAAAACAAGCATAAAAGACTCATAAAAGAAAAATATATTTGTCACCTGAGTATCATTAAAATTTTATTTGTCGTAAAAATAGCATATAATTGTTAAAAAGAGGTTTTATCAAATTCTTCATCAATGGATTTTAAAATCCATTATAACAGGGCATCTAACTCTTGTTATATAAAAAATTATTTTGTTGAAGGTCTGCTTAGAAAGTTTTTTTTGGAAAGCAAGTCTCTATATACGACCAATCTTTTCAAGTTTTGGTGTATTGAACTATTTATGTACACACCTGTCAAATCATGAGGACTAAATTAGTTAATCTATGTCAGATGTTGCCAAAACTGAAAAAAAATCTAACTATGATAAATCTGAACAAATTAAACTTATAGCAAGAGCATATTTTACAAAAAAAGAGTGTTTAGTTCAAGAATGTGAGTTATTGATTATACCTGAATTATGGCTTAGAAAAACGTTTCCAAAAGTTCAATTTGCAAATACTAACATATACATAACTTAACATAACGTAAGCAAGGACAAGTTAGAAGAACTAGATGGTGATTTCCTTGAAATTTATCAAAAAATAATGTGGACTGTTATATTGGACGGCCAAATAAACCTGATGTAATTGGAAAGTTGTGCTTGGCCCAACCATTTCTATTTATTTATGAAAAAGGTTACAAATCAACTTTGGAAAAGATCATCAAACTCGATTGTTTGATGAAAAATAATTAAATGGTAATCATCTTCCAGTAGACTGTAATTTTTCAAAAAAGGTTATTTTTGGTGGACTAACTAAAAAATTAAGCTATTTTAAGTCAAGAATTTGTTGAGATTTTATCAACCTAATAAATCTAAAGACGCAGAAGCTTATGCTCATCTGATTTTAATGATTTATTTCACATATAGAAACGAAAATGATTTATTGACTAATAATTGTCATGCTGTAATCTTGAGCAAACAAGAAATCAGACAGCTAGTAGTGACTAATAGACTAATATTTGAGCCATACTGTATGGTGAAATAATGATGATGCATTTTTGAATTTTCACCGGGTTCTTTAACAATATCGCATTTTAGGTTTTGAAAATGATGAGACTGTGGAGCAATTACTAGAAATTCTCAGTGATTGAGGAAACTCTGATTGGTAAAAATTAACTATTAATGTAAGTTGCTCTTACCACAGCCAACTATTGTTACTGATACGGACATTAATACTCGTGTATTCTCTTTAATGTTCAGCCAAGAGAAGTGTTAGAAATATTTGAAAAACCTAAGTTGTATCAATGACAGAAAATCAAAACCACTGAGGCTTATATTACAGGAAATACTGAAACTGGGAGGTTTTGTAGCTCGTTTGTTATTTGATCTTTAAACGAAACTGAAATTATTTCAATAATTCAATGAGAGAAAAGGTTCTTCTTTTAACACCAATCGGAATAAGCAGTATTAATATTGGAGGAAGAACATTTTATAGTGCTTGTATATATATCTAAGATGTACAAGCAAGCAGCCACCTCAGTTAGGTTCAAAAAAGAGCTAAGATATAGATTTTCTGAACTTCAAGTTGTTAATGTTGATGAAATATCTATGGTCAGTTAATTAATCTTAGAAAATATTATTCAAAGGTTTAGTGAAATACTTGGTAATCCTCAAGAGAAGTTTAGAGGTTAAGTTGTACTACTCTTAGGAGACTTGATGCAATTACTTACAGTTAAAGGTTATTATACTTTCCTAAAAAAGGATTCAAACTCTATGTTTAATGCAGATATGTAGACATGGCGCAATTTTCAAATGTGTCAATTGACTGAAGTTGTTTGTCAAAAAAATTTTAGGATTGGAAATATAACAGATACGACATTCACCCCCAGGATATTTACCCCTGAGACAATCACTCCATGTCACTCACCACTAAAGAAAACATCCCTCTGAGACTACTACCTACGGCGATACTAACCTCCGAGGATAATAACCGTTGAAGGCATTCACCCCAGTCACACAATAACTCCTGAATAGCAACAATGCATGTATATTCACCCATCAGGTAATGTGTCCTAAAATACACGTCACCCTCTTCATGAGTGTTTGCGACTGTTCATGCATAGTTATCAATGTTAATGTTATTCTAATTTCGTAGTTTTGATATTCAGGTAAGAAATGGCGGTAAGCATAAACGTAAACTAAGACATGAAGTTAGACAATAGAATCAGAAATAAAAATCAGACAAAACAATCAGACAATATAATCAGACTTAAAATCAAACATAGAACAGAAATGCATCCCATTTTTAAAAACAATAAGGTATAATATTAGTAACAATAACAATGTATAAAAAATCTGTAGAACGAGGCTTTAATCATTTAGTGTCGTACCTGAAAGTCAGGGTTGAATTTACAAGATCGGCACAGAACAAGAATAAAGTAATGTTCAAAGGATATGCTTACGCTAAGATGGCTGATCTGGTTTATGGTTGGTAATAATTTGAATGTTGAACGATGACGTTACCATGATCGATCCTCAGGAAAATTCAAAGTGAAAGATAATCAGATCCAAGTTAGGTTGTGTCACTTGCACGGAATAAACGGCGTGTTCAAAGTTTCCGCACCAGTAAAACAGTGTACTCAAAGATTCCGCACCAATAAAACGGCTTGCTCAAAGTTTCCGCACCAATAAAACGGCGTGCTCAAATTTTCCGCACCAATAAAACGGCTTGCTCAAAGTTTTACGCACCAATACAACGGCGTGCTGAAAGTTTCCGCACCAATAAAATGGCGTGCTCAAAGTTCCCGCACAAATAAAACGGCGTGCTTAAACAACCTTGGATAAAAAGCAGGCGATAATGGCTGATGCAGTCGCTGGTTTTGAACCAACCGTTACCACGCAAATGCCAGCAGTCAAATTGATGCATCGGAATACCCAGTTTCAGAGAAGGGCAGCTAATAATAACATAGAAGCAGTGCCACAAACAAGAGCTGCACACCCGAACCCTTTGCCACTGCAGTATATTATAACGAATTCTGGAAAGCCGTTCCTTTGATGTGATAGTGGTGATCAAGATCGAAATTTAGTGTTCACATCACAAGAAAAGCTAAATACGTTGCAAAATAATGCTGAATGGTTTATGGATAGTATATTTGATTGCGTTCTGTTAATCTACAGTAAGCTAGTGACGACACACACATTTTTTGACAGTGTAAGTATAACATATGTGTATTTTCTTATACCAGACAAGACTCAGGCAACGTATACAAGATTTTTTCGAGAAATACTGAACATAAATGGTAATTTACATACTGTTTTGATCGATTTCGAGGTGACTATCAAAAATGCGTTAGAAGCAGTATTCCCTGGAGTGTTTGTGAAAAGTTGCTTTTTTCCATATTGCATATGGAGAAAATTCAGGCAAATATATTACAAGGTCGATACCAAACAGAGTTAGATTTAGCGAAAATACCAATTCTCGCATTTGTTCCAGAGGTTGACGTAGAGCAATAATTCGCCTTCCTCTCTAACATTATAGGATATGGATGTTGTTATGAGCTATATCGTAGAATATTAGCTGTGAGTATTTCGACATGGTCGTTTCCGTCGTCCACGTTTACCCTACTTGGTGTGGTTTCCTTGATCGCGTTCAAAATAATATGCCAAGGATGAAAAAATCGGTGGAAGGCTGGCATAACGACTTTAACCAACATGTTCGGTGCAACCATACCAACATATGGAAGCTCATCAGCGTGATGTCAAGCGACGACGACCTTCTTTGTGTGGTTCTCGTTAAAGTACTTCAAGGATCCACCGATAAATCCTAATCCTGTCTTTGCTCATGTTAACCCTCTAAGTAAGTAAGTTAGTAAATAATAATATAATAATAATAATGTGGCAATTTGTGTTAGACAACAATTTTTATGTTAGATAAGTTAGACACATCTAACTATGCTATATCTGCCATGTAAAAATTTTAAATTGGAAACCATACATAATCTACATGCAATTTATGGACAAAAAGGCTGGTTTAAATTTAAAAAGAAAAAATTTAAACGCACAGTGTAATCATTGTGCTCCTATTAAAAATAATTAAAACAAAATTTAGGTCAGAAGTTATCGAGGTGTTACTATTGTTTTTAAAAGAACACAATTTCCTTTAATGCTTAGTTATGCTGCAACAATACACAAAGTACTAGGACAGATTTCTTGGTTTTGATGAAACAAAGAAGCTTTAATTGTGAGTAATCCAGATTGAAATTTTTATAATGTTCTCATTTTCTACGAATTCTCTAGTTTGGCCTTCAATTACTTTTTCAAAAATCTTGGATGCAATTAATAATAACCATATGAGCCGGTCGTTTTTTGGTTCTGTATTGCTCCTTTTTTTGAATAATGGAACAAATTTAGCTAGTTTGCAATCATCTGGAAAAGTCGTAGTCCTGATAGAAAGATTTATTATTTGTGTGAGTGATCTCAAAATAGAAGCACATCCATCCCTATAGAATATAGATGATATTTCATCATACCCTGGTGACTTATTTAGTTCTAAATTATTAATTATGTGACCCTTGAGAATTCAAATTCCTTCAAAATGTTCATTTGGCCATAAATATTTTGGGTTTTTTGGCTGTTATAAATACTTGATGCTTTTGGAAGGAGATTTGAAAGATTGGTTGAAAGATTTCCAAAAAAATTTTTAAAAGCATTGGCAATTTGAAGATGATCAAAAACAAACTTATTGCTTTGTTTTAAACAAAAATTGGATCGTGAAGATGGGTTTTTTTTTTATTTCGTAACTCCTATATTTTTCAAAGCTTTCCAAAGATTTTTAGGTTTACTTATATTTTCATTAAGTTTGTTCATAAAAAATTCTCTTTTTTTTTCTATTAATAGTTCCAAGAGCAAAATTTTAAGCTCTGCTAAATAGTTCCTTGTCTGTATCTGTTATTGTCCTTTTAAATTGCTTATACAATTTATGTCTCATAGCTATTTTTTTTGCAAATTCTTTTTCAAACCACTCTTGAGAATTGTTTTTTATTTTAATTGTTTTCATGGGTGCTATATCATCAATATTTTGTTTAAATTTCCCTGTCTTCTATAGAGCTATCAAGTTTACTTTCAGTAATTCCAATAATGGATGGTTTTGAAATAATTGAAATCCTTCTTAAATATTCAATTTTTGATAGTATGCTGTTTACATTAAGACGAATAAAGTGCAACCCTTTTTGCCTAAAAGGGAGCCATAGTTGCTGATGTTCTTGAATAATGTTTTCTATATGTAAATGTTTTCTATTGTAAAGGTCCTGGATTAGACTCAATGTCACCAGATAATGTTAAAATAGGAAGTTTAAGATAAGTTTAAAAATTTCATTTAATGTACCAATTGTTTTGAAGGATTTTTTGTAGAAATTTTTATAAATTATGTAAGTGAGAAAAGATTAATTAGATTACTTAACAAATCATATTGACTATTTAACTGACTTAAATTTAAAATGAAATGTCCTATGTTAAAAAATATGGATACTAGGGTAATAAAACAAAACATGCTTAAAAATACAAATTTAAAAACAATAACAGTAAAATTTTATAAATGCAAGGAGAAGAACATTGAAAATAAAATTAGGAATGTCCAAAATACAAAAAACAAAGTCAAAAATAGTGAAATGTCGCTGAAATGATTTTTCAATTTCATATTTGTGTTTTAATTTTTCTTTTTTTTTGAGTTTCGTAAATAAAAGTATTTAAATGTGTTTGTAACAGACACATCTGATCAGTGCACTTCAAAAAAGTCAGAGAGTAAATAGATATAGTATCAATGTCTCTAAACACACAATAAAAGAAAAGATGGTAAAATAACCTGCTTACAATAATGAACTAAGGATAGCACTATCAAAAAAAGATTCCAAAATTTTAATCTAAGTTTAAACAACCATTTCAAAGAAATAATCAAGATTAGAAGTAATAAGACAAGGTTCTGTGTTTCCAAATAGTGTTTATTTATTAGTTAAATTATAATAAAGGTGACTTGATTTATGTCTTGATAAGTTTAGAATGACATTGTTTTGATTGATATACTTCAGATCAGTTTGATATAAATAAAAAAATGGCAAAAAAATATCAATATAAATTTCAGCGAATAAATAAATAAAAATTTAAAAAAAAATTTAAAATAGAATAAATATAAAAATTTGAGTTCTGCAAAGTATCTAAAAGTTCGAATAATGGTATGAAATAATTTGTTGAAAGAATGAAAAATCTCAAAAGGATCTCAGCCAGCAACATTTGTAAAAGTCCTTCCAATGCACAAAACATGCCTCCAAATGGCTCAATTCCACCACCCACCCATGCAAGAATTCCCATTATCACCCAAAATATATTCACAAAAAATTTATGGAAAAAGTTAGGGATGACAATGGCCAAACTCAATGTGGAGGAAACTGACAAATAACCAATTGTAACCACAGGGATAAGCTTCCACATGGCGTTGCCTACATCCTCCTCACAGCCACCCACAGGTATGAGCAAGTCACCCCGATCACGAAAAATGCTTGCTTTCCGCTTGGGATAGCTCGCAATATTAAGTACCCGGCTAAAGTTCTTCGCAGGAGAATGACATGACTTGGAAAATGTGGGCTTTGCCATATGAGAGACATGACTGTCATCAACACGTGTGGAAGAGTATCCAGTAGGTAGTTCAAAACCACTATAGGATATTGTGTTTTTGACAACAGCCCGTTTTCTCCTCCTCAACACACCAAGATTCTTGACATGACTTAAACAAGAATTCCTACCTGCAATCCTATTGAGATAAATGACAAGTTTAAATTTTATTGCCAATTTAAGGCTACCCTGTTCATTGAGATGTAGGCCATCGATCCAAAACAATTCTTCCTGAATTTTGCTGCCCTTATCAAGCCAATTCGAGTGATGGACGAGTGTGATGTTGATTTTAGAACACATATCACTGATATGTACATTCGTCTGAGCCACTCGACCAGCGAAAAATGACCAAAATGAGCAAGAATAGCAGAAACGATCAAATTTATGGAATGATATTTTCTACGAGTATACATACAAATCTCCAACAAGCCATTACTGATTTTCCAAGGTGAATGATCGCTCAAATTATTTGTACCACAGTGAATAACAATCGATCAAATTTTGTTATTGAATCAAGTGTTCTTCACTCGCCAAAAAACATTTCCACTTTGTCTCCTCCAACACCAGCGTTTAGAAAATCTCCAATAGCATCACGAACTTTGCGATAACGACTCACTCATTTAGCATTTGAGTCGCCAAAGAAAATAAGCTCGCTTTTACTCTTCCATATCTTTTTCTCCAACACCTCGTGTTCTTTTAACCAGCTAACTTTAATTTGTTGACAAAGAGTTGTGGCAACCGAAAACATGCGAAACAAGTGCTGCACCAAACCAAGGAAAAACAATCACTGATTGATAAGATAATCAAGGATAATTTATTTCCAACTCGATAAGCCTCGAAAAATCCAAGACGCCATTATACTACTCCATCTTGCTTGTGTATGTATCTCTTAGCCGCATAGAGTCTTTATCTGACTTATATATTTCAGGTAATGTATCAAAAACTGCAATACATCTAAACGAAAAGGCTTTGGTTGAATATTATAGGTTACGTACACAATCTATGATCACATCTAACAAACGGCTTAACGTATCACCTTGTACTTTAATTTTTAGCCATTTAAATACTAAATCTTATAAATGTCACTTTGGAGATATCGAGAATGGCTATATTTTAACAGAATGTGATTTATTGTTATTTACAGAAACGAGAATGAAAAAGAAGCATTTCATCTTTATATAACAAAATAAAAGATTTTAATATCTATTTTTATGACTTCCAATAGTCTTGCATTATGTTACAGAAATACATAGCATTTTGAATACATTAATTACATATCATGTTTGTTATTTTTCTCCGTCAAAAAGAACACGATTGTATCCAAGGTTTTTAAATCTCTAGTAATTTACAGAACAAAATTGTTTGGCTAAAAACAATTTTGCATACATGATTGAACACATGCTAGCATGTTAGCATGATATTGACGTTATTACTGGAGACTTTAATGAAGATGACTTTAACATGTCACAAAATTTCCTTTCGAGATTAATGTATCTAGAGCCTTATAGGATAACTTAAACAAGCATTATTGAGTACAAAGCTTTCAACACCAAGCTCTCTTGGTTGCCGGTCTTTTTTGATATCACTTGGTGCAATATGTTGATACCTTGAAAACTCTGCATAGCATACTTTGTCAACAGAACTAAAAACACCAACAGCAAAATCTGTATTTGTTCTTTCAACATATTTCAATATATTAATATATCGATATATGTTAAATATTTCGATGTATGTTAAAGCATTTTGTTAAAGTCATCTGGTAATAGAGCAATTTAAATTTCAGGTAAACAACTATAGGCAGCTTCTTGGACAAAGTATTCTCGATTTTGCATACTGATTTCATTTCATCATAACTAGTGTTTTTCTTTTCTGAAGACTCTTTTAAAGCCTGATTTAACCCTTGATTAATCCTCTGATTTTTTACAAATAATGGCCTATAAAAAACAGCTTTATGTTCATCAAAAACAGGCTGGATTTCAGAGGATTGGTTTCACAGGCAAGTAAACTTAAAATAGTTTTTGACAGAACAGCAATTGTATTTCGGTTGAGATGTATTTAGAAATCATTATCTGGTGATATTTTTAGTGCTTTATAATAAACTGTTGTTGAAACATTCAAATATCTTTGAACTTCAGATATAATTTGAATTGTAACCAAGCCAACACAAGAAGTTTCCAAAACATTATGTTTGCTTATATTTAATTCAGTATTTATGTAATCAGAAACTGGATTAGGAACTCCCTTACGCCCTGTTAGAGCATTAGGAACTCCCTTACACCTTGTTAGAAAATTAGGAACTCCCTTACGCCCTGTTAGAACATTAAACTTGCTACATTTTTGCATATCACTTGGTAATGGAACATCCACTGTAATTTGGTCAGTAAAAATCTTCCAAAATGATACCTGCACTCATCATTTCTATATTTGCGACAACTTTTAGAACGACGATGGGTTTGATACATTTTAATAAGATAGTAAAGTTTTGGGTTGAGGTTTGATAAGCTTTTTATTTTATGTTTTACGCGTGCAAAATAGCTCATCAAAAGGGCATAAATTAGTTGAAATATCTCTCTGCATTACATGCTTATTTTCTTTAAAATTAAAACAACAGATCGTTTATAAAGACTTCGGTTAAAAATGACCCTCTTTAAGCAGCGACTTGAAAGAATTGACACTCTCTGAAAAAAAATTTGTTTCGTTGTGTAAATCACTTTTTTCTGATGAATTTTTCATGGCACAAATCAATTCCTGCAGTCTTGGCTGTGAGCATCTGCCAATTCATGTTTTTGCTCAAAATGCTTCTGCTACAACGACAACGCAATGTTTCAATCACCAAATGTTTCGTTACTGAAAGTGACATTTTAGCAGAAAAAAAACGCAAGTAGTCTGAGAATAGTGGACTTGCTTTGCAATTAAATTAAAAATTTTATGCACGAGTCATATACCTTCACATATTGACATTTTAAATAAACTTATAAATAGAGAAATAGATACTGTGAGGTTAGGGATGTCAAGTCTTTTTAAAAACAATAACTCAGAAAAAATCATTTGGTATCAAGTGAAAGACTAAATCATGCGA
>JAUZNK010068280.1:0-14260 GCA_035046665.1 Euphysa ruthae
ACAACGTTATTTACCTATGAAGAAACAACATTAATGATGTTATAAACATTTTTATTTACATAAAAATAACGATCTTAGATTATTTTTAACTGTTAAATAATTAACTGCGTTATTTAACGCATTATTAGAAGAGTTAAGCAAAACGTTAAAGACAATATACACGTTTTCGCTTGGAGTGTCACATTTCCATCATATTGGCATGCTATGAAAATTACAAGATAACAGAAAAAAAAAAAAATGGTGGCAGGGATAAGCACAAAATTGTATGTCACAAAAATATTTCCATTGTGGTCCCGTTATACATCACACACAAAAACAGTTTCAGCTGAAGCATAGTAAAAAAAAAAAAAAGATGAAAATATATATAAAAATTTAAAAAGTTGTATTTTACAGAATTATAGTCTATATTTATTAGGTCTGCGAACTATATCCATATCAGTAAAAAATGCCTCCTTGATCTTATGGTGATTGATTTTATTTCATTAGAAAGCCTGTTCCATATAAACAGACCTTTAGATGGTTTTATTTTCAAAAACAAAAGTTTTGCAATTAATTCCCAATTTGTCTGTTATTTCATTTTGTCATTTCATTTTGATACTTTCAATCAATCATTTTCTGAAATATTTTCCACCTCTAATAATGTAGTTTTGTGATTATTTGATCATGTGTTGTTTTCTGTTTTAAAATGCTTGTGAAATGATTCATCTGAAATTGTGTTTGGATTTATGCTCAAAATTATTAGTAATGTTAGTTTTGCCATTTCTTTGATTTTGAATCAAACAACCTCAGGCTGAAAAAAATTTTTTTTTTCGATGAATAAGTTATCATATGCGGGAATTAAAAAAAAAAAAAAAAAAAAAAAAACGATACCATATTTCCACAATTCCTCAATTTTATAAAAATTTACCACCTCAAATAACTATTTTTTTCTCTATCATTTACACAAGTAGACATCATCTAAACATCTTTTTTATCTTTCTAACTTGTCACCATAAATATTGGTTGTTTTCTCATACAATACTATTTGCTCATAATTTCAATTTTGTTGTTTTCAATTCAATTGGTAAACCTTTACGGAGAGTGCCAATAGTATCGGTATTTCTACTCAAAAGTAGTTTTGAAAGTTCAAGTGACGAGTACCAGTTATTAAAATGAAAGTAAAACATGTATCTGCTTCATAAATATTTTTCTGGCAAAATATTTGCACTCGTGATTCAAGGCGTTTGTTATTTCTGACCCTGTATACAAAATTGATCTCCAAACATATCCATTTCGAGATTCACACAAAATGTAAGTTTTAATGCTAAATCTAGCTCTTTTACTACGTATGCATTACTTCAAGCGTAAGACGACTTTTCCAAAGCATAAGCAATTTGTCTGTTGAAATGTAATGATCAAGAGTGTAGTACGTTGTATAATTTTCTTGTTTATAATCCCATATAAGTTTTATCTTACTAGCTAATGGGTATGATAATGGCTTGGTTGATAATTCTATCAACAAAAATTATCAATAAACTTGAATAGGTTGCATGATAAAACCCGTTTTATACCTGATGTTTCGAAAGGAACATTCATTTTGTTCAAATGTTGGCTTCCAAATAATTCCTTAGTAAAATGTTTTAGCAATTTATCTTCTGATATCATTTAAATCAATTGGTGACCACCCTTTTATTCTTTAATGTGGTTAAAGGTCCTTCGCAGCTATAACCTGCTCAGCAAATAAGTTAGTTTGATCAGCTATGTATGCACATATTGCATTAGCAAAAAGCATATCTTCACAAGTCACAGTTGAGTTACTACAGCCAGGTATTCCAATAAAAGACAAGCTTGCTTTATTGACTGGGGGATCAGTGCTGTATTATGGAGTAAATCTTTTCTTATTTTCTCTTTCAATGTCTTCCATATTATTTGTATCAGAAGAGTCTGATTGGATTATTTCTTCTTCTGTTCCAGAATTTTTACCATCTGAAACATGAGATACAATTTTTTGATTTCAAAGCCATTGTCAGCCAATTCAAATAATTCATCACCGTCGTTATAAATAAATAAATAACATAAATTCTTGCAATTCTTGTATATACTCTCTTCTTACTACTCTTTGCTACTGAACTGGAACTAGCGGTGCATCTAAAATTATCTTCTTTTTTTTTGTTTGGTGTAAATAACTGCTTATTAAATGAGTAGCTTAACAAATAATAGCAAACGGGTGTGAAATTCCAAAACTTTTATGTCATTTAATTTATGTCATGGAAAAACTGAACCACAAAGATGCAGACGTAATAATATGACTCAGACTGCTAAATATATACACAAGCGTAATATTACATCAAGGAAATTTTCGGTCCATAGCGGCTTGACCTAATATTATTAACATTAATATATATTGATATTACGTCACAGGTATTTTGTTATTTGTTATTTTGTTATAAATACTGTTATTTTATTTTGAGGTATTAATAAATTATTTTCATTTACTTTATCACTGTTAATTTACAGGCTGAAACAGAAAAACTTCAAGCTACCGTTTCAAGGGTAAGAGATCAAACTTCAAATGAATATGCACGTTTATACAACCCTTTCCAGATCACTGTTTCAAAGTCACCTGTTTATATCAACTATCCATTCTATAGTCTTAATGTAAGTTTATTATTTCCATTTTGTGTCATTTTTTATCTCACTTTGTAACACTCTGTATAATTTTATGTAACCCTTTGTATGATCTGTATGTTAAATAACTTTTCATTTAACTTGTGATTTTTCAGGTGGCACATCAGGTTTACAAGGGGTTTAAAATTTTTCTACTGTGGTGGAGCACCATCACTGAAGTACTTTACTTTCTTAATTGTGGGGAGTTTAGCTTTGACCATAGGAAATAACTTAGTGAGAAACAGCGAACTGCTGTTTGGTTATGTTGAAGATGGTCAGAAATGATGTAATAACAATCACATTTAGTTTGGTTGTGTCGATCTTTATAGTAAATAGCAAACGGTTGTAAAGTTGCTTGATTGTTTTACCAGTAAAACCCTTGTATTGCATCTTTTATGCAAGAAAACTATAGTTTTCTGCAAAATCCATAAGAATAAGATATGCGTGATGGTCTATGGTGGTTTTAGCTTTTAATAAATACGAATAATTGCAATCAAAGTAATGATTGCAATGGTCACACAAAGTGTTATTTATGGTTTCAGTGAATTCAGTTATTCTGATTTGAACTGCGACAAGAGCTGTTTGGTCAGTTCACATCCATTTTTTTGTATCTCATCATCTAAATAAAATCATTGATTTCAAACCTACTTTGCAAATAAATCTTCAAATTCAGTTTACCAGGTCAGTCAGAACATAAATGAAACATGCGGTTTCTACTGTCTTTATCACAAACACATGCATTCATCAAGTTTTTGAAGATGTTGAATGATTGTTAGGTAGAGCATCACACATTAACTTTTGATGGCGTGTTTTGATGATAAGAACATACACAAACTGAGTGACTTCCATTATTGTCAGCTGTGATACACCACTTAGGTGTAAGTTTAAAGAATTTGCTAAATTAAGAAAATAAAGGTGACAGTTGGAAACTACAAAACTTATTACTGGTAACAATTTTCAAAGACTTGTTGTCAGAGAAACTCTTGGAAAAGTGTTTGAATAGCCAAAATCAGAACACTAACGAGTCTTTAAATAGTGTCATATGGAAACGGCGTCCAAAAGGTGTTTATGTAAGTAAAAAGGTTACTTAGATTGTTATTACTTCAGTTATTACTTTTAAATGATGGGATCGTTGGATTATAAGGTGTTTTCAATAAACTTGGATTGAAAATCGAAACATAGTTTAATTTTGCACTTAAAAACCAAAAAAAAATTAGAATCAGGTCTATGCAAACAAAGTCAAATTAAGAGAAGAATACAACACATATAAAAAAGAATATTTAGATAAGGAACAAGAAAAAGAACCAATGGTGTGCTAAATTGACACAGTTAGTAAACAGTTTTGTTCTGGTTTCATGTTGAGTTGGCTTGCAATTGGGATTTCGACTTTACATAAGCTTTTACTAACTTTTTTTCTGTGGGTTTTAAATGGATCATGACAGTATTTTTGCATAGCTTTATATCTAGAAATGTTGGTTTTTTTGTGATGAAAACATATCTCTTCATCCAGTTCAAACTTTTAACCTGTTTTCTGTATTAAAGCTTCAACTTCAAAGGTTGCATCATCTTCTAGCTTTATTCCTCCTTTCACACTACAATGAAACAAAAAATCAACCTCTTCATCTAAAATCTTTCCCACACAAAATTTATCAACCTTTTTTTATCTCTAGAAAGAATATGCAGGTCTACATGAAATATGATAACCTAAAAAATTTTTCATAAGGTTCCAGATAACTATAACTTGGGTATATCAGTCTCAACAAACCGGACAAGCTGCAGCAATTTGAAAACTAATCTTTTAATTTTACTTTTTAACATATAAGCAATTATAATGAAATTATAATGTAAAAATAGATTTTTATCTATATGAAATATGATGTGTTTCAAATGTTTCAAATACATTTTATTAGAATGGATGTCACTGCAGTGCATATGAAAATAGAATGTAAAAATAAATTTTGATGCTATATGAAATATGATGTTGTATAGGCACTGCAATTAGTTCTTTATTTCAAATACATTTTATTAGAATGGAAGTCACTGTGGTGCATAGAATAGAATGAATCTAATTTGATTCCAATGCAGTTTATATCAATGGGATAAAGTTGTTAAGAAATAATCACAAAATAACTATAACACAATTTTCAATACCATTTTTACAGGAGAAAATGTTTCAGAGATGCTAGAGTGCATCAAAGGGTCAAATTAGGATGCTAACTAAGAGTATAGGTCTTTCAATTTTCTTAAGTGATTGGCTATTTATAGAACCTAAAACATGAAAAGTTTCATAAATTTGCTAGTTTTGGGTAAAATTAATTCAAACATAACTTTTAAATGGACTGTTTAACCGACCTAAAACTTCAAGGGTTGTATTTTTTTCATATGTGTGTGTCAAAATGTAAATGAGGTGTTACCAATGGGCACTTTAAAAAAATCCTGGTGGGTTCATATAGAATGACTCTATAGTATGTCAGTCTATACTTGCTTGACTGTCATTGGTTTTTCTAAGTAACTAGTTTTTTTTAGATATTTTTATATGCAAATGGATGTTGTATGTTTCTGGAAAAAATTTTTATGTTTTTTAACACTGGACCTAAATCTGTCCAAATGTGGTTTTCATCATCCTCAAAACAACATTCTCTTTATTTTCTAAAAATGTGTCTATTATTAGAATTAAGTTAGAGGACTATATCGGGTGGCTTTTTGACCACTTACTCATTATTGTTTGATTCAGCTCCCAAACAATAATAGTTCAAATTTGATCATGCTTTAATTGGTTCTATGTTCAGAAGAGATTTTTAATCTGTATACCTCAAATGATTGTATTAAACCTCTGTCAAAGCCAATTTAGATCCTAAAAATTCACTTTCTACTTCTGTCAGTTCCCTTAAATGAATCTGTTCAAACTGAGTTATTGAGCCCTTCTGTCAATATAGGATGTGATTTAGCTGTCATATTTTATCTTATATAGATTTGCTCTTAAAAAAAAAATACTCTTACTGAATTATCTATAAATGTTTAATTTTAAAAGTATTTAATTCCTATACAAAGCTATAATTTTATTAAACATATTTTGTTCCAGTTCTTTAAGTGCCAAATGGTTGTTTCAAATACTATCACATGGATATTATTGATCAGTGGTGTGTTTAAAATGTAAAAACTGTTGTGTTCACATTTTTTTCCAATTTTGTTCATTTTTTTGTCAGTTTTCTGAATTTGTTTTTAAGTATGAAATATTGATAATTTAAAAATTTTTTTTGAGTGGTAGATGCACACCTAAAAATGTAAAAATTAGATATCCAAAAGTTTGCAGTCTAAAAATAAATTTTTGAATCTTGTTTAAGGCCCAACTTTTCATTTTATTGTGTTTTTAGTGAGCTTAAATTTAAAATACTAAGCAAATTTGGCCATTTTGTAAAGATGTGGCAGAAAACTCCATAAACTTTTTGTCATGCTAAAATATAATCACCATTCATTTGATAAAGGAATTCAGTAAGCATACAGAATTTAATAGGAAAGATTTTAATGGTTGTATCTTACGTCAATCAAATAACATTGCAATGCCTTGCTTTAAACTTTTTTATTTAGAGATTAGTAAACAATCAACCATATGAAGAAATTCGCAAAATGAAGGGTAACTGGTGGGCGCAAGATAGTTCAAAGACTTGCTATGACCAATGGCAAAAAACAGAGAAAGAAAGCCTTAAACCAACATGTGGTTATCAATACAAAACAACAAAAGTAAAGCAAAGCGATGGGACATTTAAATCAGTTAAAAGTCGCATATTTGATAGTCAGGTGAAAAAAGACCTAGTTTAAAAGAATCTATCCGTTTTCGCGAGCCTTTTAGTGATGTAATTCCTTGCTTTTATTTGGTTTAAAAAAGCACTTTTTACTAAATATGTTTAGCCTTTTTTCAAAATGAGGTTTAAAAAAGCACTTTTTACTAAATATGTTGAACCTTTTTTCAAAATGAAAATGAAAGTTAGCTGGGTGGCATTATTAAGCTTAAAAAATCTTTGTTACGACATATGTTTGTTTATTCCATGGAAATTAAAAAACGTTTATTTCATTAAATCACAGTGTTAAAGATTCTGTAAAGGATTTCTTTTGCATTTAGGTGATTTTCAGAGTGACTATTAGTTTATTAGGTTAGGGAATCAATTTCAAAATTCGTCTGAGCGGCTGTTTTTTTTTTTTTTTTTATGCCCTAACGAGTTTTCATAATGACACGTGAAAGCTGAATGTTTTCACATAGGAAATGAATCATTGAAAACTGTTTTTTTTCTTTAAATGCTCAGAAATAGGATATGAACTAATTTGAACTTCCACTAAAGTATAGTAATAAGAAATTGTGAAACTATTTACCCATATATATTACTGCTTACCATTTATTGATTATGTCTCTCTTGAGGTTGAAAAGCAAAATAAAATTCTATGTTTTCATTCTTATTTTGATCGTATCTTAACCATTCTTTTGCAATTGTTTTCAAATCTTCATCAACGATGAATTGCTCTGAGCATAAGCTTTCACAGTTGTTAACAATTTTTAATTCGCAGGTTTTTCTGGTGTGATAACATAGCTGGTTTGATTTTGAATTTTCGACATTCTTTTAATTTTTATTTTTCATTTTTTTTTTCTTTTTGATGTCATCTTAAAAATTGATCTTGCATAATAGCTGGCTAACTGTTTTCATTTTTTTTTAGCCTCGGACAAATTTAACTGGTATTTTAATTGGTTATAGTTTCCATTCTTCTGGTACTTATTAAAACCTTTCTAGTGCTGGACATGGATGTAAGCCCAGTTTTCCAAGATGAGCATAGTGTAGTTGTTCAATCACTTGTATGAAAATTGAAGACAGAGGTGTTGAATTAAATATGTCATCTGATTTAGATGTCTGAGGAGTTGTAGTGATCTGGAATAGAAAGATTGATTTTGACTTTATATTACAAAACAATCTGCATAGTTTTCATTGTTATTATCAGTTTTAGAAGTTATTGTAATATTCTCTTAACAACTTACTATGGATAGAGCCATGTGTTTAAACACGTCTGGAAGAAAAGATTCTTTTAATTTTTCAATCCTGTAAGGTTAATTTTCACTATTCATTTTCAAACTATAGAAAATTTTGCTAAAAGATATCTGATGAAGCAAGTTTTAAAGCATAATGGCAGATAATTTCAATAGATGCTTATCAAGTTTTAGAAATATATTGAAAAAATTCTGTGAGTTGCCAAATAAATTTTTCTATGAAATAGCAGAAGGCCAGTTGGTCGAAAGTTAAGCAAGCCTTGTTACTACTTTTCTGCAAATTTTTTTATTTTATTTTTGTAATTTTTTCCAAAATATTTAAAGGGTCATAGAGAATTACTTTTTCCTCATATCACCACCTGCCAAAATTTCTTATGACTTTTCTCACTAAGTTTTCTTCAATTATGCTGAAATTTTAGATTATGTTAGGAAATATTTTTTCCAGGCGAACAAGGGTTTAAAAAATCTTTTTATAATAAATTATATATTTTTGGCTATTTCGCAAGCAATACCTACTAATATATAATGCATATTCATTACCAAAAGCTAAATCTATGAGCATTATAAAACTCAATCAAATCCTATTTTATTTGTATTTCAGGGATTCTGTTGTCATTGCACGTCTGAAGAGAAAAGTGCAACTTTAAATAATGAAGCTAGAAACTTCAAAAGGTCAGGTCTTTCGTGCAAGTATTTCTCTTCTGGCTCGCAAGCTTCAGCACACTGCTTGAAAATGGATCCACTTTGGTAATTAATTTTTTATTCTTTTTCCTATATGCATATAAAAGAATGCTAGCAAATTCAGTTAAGCATAAATTTAGAGAACTTATTTAGAAGAAAATTGTTTGAATCTTTAGGTCAAAAATAAATAAAACATCCGTACTTTTAATAGTTTAATAGCAAAGTAAAACACTTTGGCAGTAGGTTGATTGTTAGATGAAATGAATAAATGTTTAATAGACCTTTTGCGAGATAGGGACACCATTTTTCCTTAGAATGCATTTTTATTGATAATAGGGACAAACAAGCCGCAAAATGTCAACAAAATGCTATGGCAACTGTTATTTTTAATGTGATGGTTAACATAATCACTTGTTTTGGTTGGATTTGATATGTCGTTTAATAATATAAAACAATAATAATAATACTAACTGATGTTGATAAGAAAAAAATTTGTTTAAAGCAATACAAAAATGTAGAGTATTTATAAATGCTATGTAATCAGTCTGTTAAAAAAAACTTTAAATAAATTAAATAAACATGTAATACAACATAAATAACATTCATATGCATAAAGAAACTAAAAAATGTTTATAAAAATAAACAAAGATTGGTTTAGCAAAACAAGGTGCAATTATTAAAATAAAATCTTAAATTTTATAATAAAAACATATCATTCTGTAATTGGAAAAATAGACAAAAAATTTCCAAAAAATATTGCTCCTAAAAGCCTAGAAAGTGTGCATAACAATGATCAAAAAACCCTAGAAAATGGGCAAAAAAAATTACCAGAAAAACTTAAGACACTTGGACAAAAAATGACCAGAAAATCTAAATCAGGTGCATAAAAAGCTGTTAAAAAAACCCTAGAAAGTTTGCTGCCGTTACATCACTTCACTTCCCTAATTCTATCTTTCTGTTCAAAAGTATATTTATGTTTTCAAATGCATTTTCTGTTGACTGCTTTAGAAATCTTCCGTTTCTTCAAGAGCAACAACTGAAATTTCCAGCCCTATTTACAAATGTTTTGATGAAACTAAGTCATATATGACAATATATATATATATCTTTAATTTGGAGGGACTCGCAGATATGTTCCATTGAAATGATTTTGAAGTGTAAAAAAAAATATTATTGTTATGATTGACGAAGCAGAGGTGAGATGGCAGTTATGAAAACATAGCAATTGAAAGGTAGTTTAAGCATAGTCTGTATAACAAATTTTTAGCACATCTACTCATGGGAAAATATAAAAAAATTTTTGGTGGCCAATTTTTGCCACCAACAATTTGTGTGTTGGCAGCACTTTCCATAGCATTTTCCTTTTACAGCAGTGAATTCTGAGGGCTGGATTCATCAGACATGTTTTAAATGAATCTTGATATTTTAAAATAGGTTACAGTATAAAATTTTTTAACATGTTTTATAAATTGTTTTTTAATTGACCTGATATAATTTGAATTATTATTTTCCAATATATTTTTTTTTTTACCAAGTTCATTAGCTGCTGATCTTATAAATACAATTTTCTTGAGAGTGACTCGCCAACTCTCGTTCTTTAATATGTCTATAACTTTTGAATCAAATGTAATTGTATTAAAAGAACATAAGTTTTGGGCAACCGGTTATTTTCATAGTGTCTCGTGTCATTGGTGTCCTAAAATAGATGAGGATGATGATTACTTAATTATCTAACAAGTTTATTATTGAAAATCTTGGTTATTTTACCTTATTAGTGTATATGACTTAATATGTAGATTAGTATATATATGTTGAAAAATCAACCTTGCTTATTGTTTGTCTGATTTTTATGTAAAATTTTAATACCCAATATGAATAAATAGTTGTTTCTGTGTTTTTTCCAGGTTTTCAGCTCACGGCTTTAGACCGTCTTATCGTGATTTTACGATTTATATTAGAGCATTTGATCAAGTACAAAAAGTTATCAGAGGTAAAACCGTGTTTGATAAAGTTAACGGTGGTGAAATCGTGCTAAGTCCTTCTAAAAAAAGTGCAATAGGAAAGTACGGAAGGGTTAGTGTAGTAGAACATAGCTTATTTTCTTCTTTTTTTAGCTTAGATTATTTTTAATTATTCAAGTTCAGTTTTAGCCTTGGCTTCCTGGAATTAATATTTCCTTCATAATTAACTTAAATTACTGGCCACAACCATATGAAACCTTGTATTTGTTGATTTTAGGCAAGAAATGTAGTGTAAGTATCAGACAAAATTGAAAACCTGCTGGGAGATCTGTGATGCTTGACTTAATCAAATTTCAGCTATGTAAAACATTTTTAGCCAAATAAAATAAAAATGTTCTATAAAACTAAAAATCTGGTTAAATTTCATCCTTGTTTACGTTTTTTTTGCATATTTCATAATTTTTATTTTTTTACCACCAAAGTGATAAATGGTTGTTTTGTCGATGAAAAAAAGATGAGCTAATTATTATTAATTTTAATATGTAAATGTTATACAAAATATCGCCTTTCACTTTATTTTTGTTAATTTGTTTTTCTTTTAGATCATTGCTTATTATGTTGGAGATTTCGCACCTGCAAAAACCTACCCTGTTTTAGAGAGTAAAGTTTTTCTTATACCTAAAACTTCTCCAGGAATTAATCCTAAAAGCCATCCTCAGTTAATGGTAAGGCAGTTAATAAAATTATTTCATTTAATCAAACCAGCATTAAAAAAGGTTTTCATTAATATGTGCTAGGTGTAAAATTTACTGTCATCAATCTAAAAATAATTTTGTCAGACTGACCACTTCTTGATAAAAATAATTTTGTCAGACTGACCACTTCTAGATAATCATAATTTTGTCAGACTGATCACTTCTATATAATCATAATTTTGTCACACTGGCCACTTCTAGATAATCATAATTTTTAAATCTGGTATGAATTTGCAGAGGGCATGGTTTCTTTTTATTATGGGATTAATATAAGCTTGTACTAAACAACGCAACCACTCCCAACCACTCAAACTAAGATGAGAACCAACCAAAAGGACCCACAGTCACCCACCCCTACTAGCGAGAAGATGTTTGAGAATAATTAGGGCATCACCCAAGTACACCCTTATGCCCCAACAAACTAAAATTGCCCAAAACTACACAAAATCATACTAGCCGCCTTAAATATTTTATTCTATAGATGAACGTAAAACTGATTTTTTTGCTAGTACAACCTCTTTGATACTTGATAAATGACCTTTTAAAAAAACATTTTTTTTTTTATATATATTCCTAATCAATCATATTATGCAAAAAATCACTTTTCTCCTGAAATTTTAGCTGACCTATACAACCTTCGAGTTCGAATTAATTTATGTATTCTACAACTATTGCATTCCTTATTAATTTTTTCCGTAAAATATTTCTCCTCTTTGAGTTTATAAACGCTACAGCTGAACAGTTGCTTACAGTCTAATTTTCGGCAGTGGGAAATACAAGCAGAGTTCACCACTAAAAAACATCACAGCAAATGAAATATATACAGTAAAGGATATTTCTGAGTGAAATAAAGTGTGATAATAACGGAGCCTACAACAGATCGAACAATGTTGAACGGTATTATTACATTATTAATGATGCAGAAAAAGAAGGCACATGTTAACTCATTGCGTAATGCAACGTTAGCTCAAATTGGTAGGTTTATTTGGTTGAGGGAATTTCATAGGTGCAAATGGGCGTTCTAAGTACTCCAAGATCCGGCAGGTGGGCCCATCTGGAAATATTGTCTCGACAATATGTTGGTTCCCCGCGTTAAATATAACATTCTCTCTCATGTCGAGTAGTACACAAAGATGAATATTATTTCTACAAAGTTCGAGATAGGCGTTTCTGTTAAGAGCAAAATTTTTTGGGGGCTTAAACGTCTAATTGCGTGTGTCAAAAAGCTAAATGTTGGTGAGAAGACAAAAACGTGTTGCGTAATTTATACGTCTAATAAGATTTTAGGCAACGAAACTTCTGCACAGCAATGCTAAGAGGAAAATAGAGTTCGAAAAACCTTATATTCGTAACAAAAATTCCATACTGAAAAGCACCAAAGATTTTATATGAAATATCTATTTCACGTCTACAGTGGTTTAGTAGAAAAGTCTGGGTGAGCCTTTTATCACTTAGTCAATCCAAGGAGTCTTGTAATGTAAAAAAAATATACAATTGGCAAGCCACATTAAAAAAGAAAGATAAAGTATTACAATACGTATGTAATACCAATGAGTTGGCGGCTCTTCTCAGGGCTCAAACAAGTTGTGATTTGATAAGGACAATATCTGTTTAGTAAAAAATATACTATGTCTCTCTTAAACTATAAACAAGTTAATGACACAACTAAGTTCTTTTGTACTGGAAACGACGCTTCTGTTTTAGCAGTTGACACCACATTTAACTTGTGCAATATGTGGGTTACTGATGCCACATATCAAAACAAAGTACTAATAAATCCCAACACCGAAAATAGAAGAAAAATTTGGAAGATTTGCATTAAAATAGATTGCTGCAAATAATGAGGTGAAAAACCTTAAAAATTTTGTGGTTAACATGGAATCCGCTGTTTATAATAGACTCCAGTCTCAAATTCCACATTTAATCCGGCTATTATGTGTTCAACATGTATGTAAAAGGGACAAAAAAACTTGGTCATGGCAAAAAAACACATTAAATCTAAAATAATCAACGATATCTATGGGGTTAAGAGCGGTATTTGTTATGAGTGTGGCATAAGAGAAGCCACAGACTCAGGTGATTTTGAAACAAAAATGGCTTCTTTACATAATAATTAATAAATAGGAAAAAGCATACTGCCCAGATTTTTACAATTGGTTTGTGAAGAAATGAAAACCAATTTCTTCCATAGCATTATTCAATAAGCCTGAAGTGCTACTGTTATAGAGTCAATTCAAGCTCTTGAGAAACGCACCACCCAAGCTTTTGAAAAATTAGACATTTTAAGCGCAATCGATACATTAAACTCAATTATAGATCTCCAAGAAAGTGATGAAGTTTTGTTTTTGATTTCAGGAAAAAAAATTTTTTAACAGGATTTACAAAAATATTAATCTCAGTAATAAATCTCAAATACATTTCAAAGGATGAATAAGAACAGGAATAAGAACGATGTCCGCAAGAAAGTT
Organism: Euphysa ruthae; assembly: GCA_035046665.1. Classification (NCBI taxonomy): domain Eukaryota; kingdom Metazoa; phylum Cnidaria; class Hydrozoa; order Anthoathecata; family Corymorphidae; genus Euphysa; species Euphysa ruthae. The sequence goes on from JAUZNK010068280.1 coordinate 13,544, forward strand.
CTCAATGCACTCCTGGATAATAAGAAAAGTTAAATGTAAATGTGTAGAGTTTTTATTTTGTTTGACTTCAATCTTACTTTGAATTAATGACATCATATATTATTTGCTAACAGATTGCAATTTTGTTTTTCATTTAGTAGAAGGATGCTCAAAATTTAAATTTTTCTCTGCATACAAAGTTTATTTAACTAAGACAGAAAGTTTGTTCTAGTTTGGTCTTGGATTTTTGAGTTCTGAATTATGCATTTGATTTTTCATTTTATCTATTAGACTTGTGTGTATATCAATTTATTTTGACATCACCATCTTTCTGTGGTTTTTCAATCTTTTTCATTGGAACCTTTTTAATTTTGAGTAGTTGTTAAATTTTTAGGAGAGATGGGCTTTTGGCTAGTTGACTATTGCGCGTTCTCTTTAATGTGCCGTTTTTCTAACAAAAATTATAAAAGGTCATTCACTCGTGCTTATTTTGCATGTTTTTTTAATTATAGTTGTATTTTAACGTTTAAATTGTTGTTTTTCTAGCATGGTCTTGCAAAGTATTTGATAATACACCGAGATTTGGTGTCTTTAAAAGCAGAACAGTGCAATAAAATAGGAGTAAGTTACAAAGCATTTAAGATGCAAGCATTTTCAGGAAGGGGTGCTGGATGTCAAGCTAAGAAAGGAGAGTTAGTATTTTTTTGAATTCATATTATTCGTAAATATACCAAATAT
>JAUZNK010068291.1:0-14259 GCA_035046665.1 Euphysa ruthae
ACTCCCTATTACTTCCCTATTAAATTCCCTGCTTATCTCGACATCGCTAACTCTACCCCACCCCATCACCCCATAGATTTTCCTAACTGGTGGGTCAGTAAATCTATCCTCTTTTCATTCCCCGGTGATATCTACCCCCGCTTTACCGACATTTTTCTCCGGTCCCGTGCGATGTCGAGATAGCTGAGGTTAGCTAAATTATAATTTAATATATGTTATATATAAATACCAAGTTGCAGAAAACTTTTGTTGTTCCCAGAATCTTTTTAAAATAGATAATATGCTGTATAAACGGAAGGTTTTTACACCAAATAAAACACAAAAATTTGTATGCAATATAAAACACAAAAAAATACTACGATAAAAAACAAGCTCAAAAGTTTGACATTACTTATTTTTAGGCTCGTATGCAGGATCGGTTGCAGGTACACTACTTGCAGGATATCTTTGTGAATTGTGCGGTTGGGCATGGGTGTTTTACTTATTTGGTACGTATTAAATTTACAAAGGAAGAAGATTTTGATAGTTGTATTTATGCTTAGCAAATACTCCTCCGGCTTGAAATACCAATGATTCATTTATCTTGAATGCTTTAGATTTTTCTTAATTTGTTTATTTTGTGAGTTTTTAATTTTGTGAATTTTTTGTAAGGCTTTAACTCTCGTTTTCCATCTAAATTCCTTTGTTGTTTTAGGCTTAGTTGCATTGATGTGGGTAGCTGTTTGGATGATCATGATTAGTGATTCACCTGAAGAAGACAACCATATTTCAAATGAAGAACGAATAATGATTTTAAAGAGTCTAAAGGAAGATCAAACATCGCATTTAGTAAAAAAATTGGAATTAGTCTGCTGATGATATTTTTCTTTCGATTTTTTGATATCTAATAAGCCAATCCCATATGCATGTCGCCCTATCCTTTCTGATAACGTTTTTGATATCCCAAAGATAAGCCTATTCGCTCATTGCTTTATACAGGGATTTGATAAACACGGTTTATCAAGAAATTAAGTATATTTCGCACTCTATAAAGATCTTTCCTATGCATCTTATATGTAGTAAGTGCATGCAATCTCATTATCACTACTTGGAGCCAATGTTACTTACAGAAGCAAGGGAATTTTTTTCCAGTAATCTTTGCAGTAACATCTAACACCTTTTATTAATTATTAATAGAATAGAGAGCAGCATAATGCCAAAGCTGAAGAGAGAATTCCCCTAGAAAGTGATAGCGGTTCATCAGATACTGAATAAGACGAATCTTCTTGAGACGATCCATTGCCGTTTTCATCAGACTGAAAAAAATTAATCTTATAAAAATTACGTACTAATCTTGCTAGAAATTTTAATGTTTTTTATTCTCTGATCAAACCAACTCGCGCACAGTCTACCACTTTTTGCTAAAGTTTTCAATATCCCGCGGAAAAACCTACCTGCAGATAAGCCCCTTTTATGTCTAAGCCCATGCGAATTTGAAATCAATTAAGCACAGGGCTTATCTACCCAGTTTTACGGTATTTGATCTTTTACCAAATTTCCAATATAATCTCATAGTGCTCAATCAATTCCTGACAATTCATGTAATATACCTAATGATATCGCTGATGTCTTATCGACCATGTGCAATATAATTTGGTTTCCATTTTAGTTAAAAGGAACACCACCTTGGAAGAAGATTTTAACTTCTATGCCGTTCTTAGCTATTCTTGTTGCACACACTTGTGAAGGGTGGGGATTTGGCACAATGCAGACTGGTCTACCAAAGTATTTAAGTGAAGCCATGAACTTTAGAATATCAAAAGTATGATTTTTATTGCTTGCTTGTTGTTTAGTCCCTTGTTTAATTTATGAGTGGTTCAGCTTTTGTAACGGCAACTTCTTTCCCAATCACGGTTTGTAATTCTGCTAGGAAAATGTACTTAAAGTGTGGTTTCTGCACTAAACCATCGCATAAAATAACATATTAAATAGCAAACCAAAAACTTAATGTTTTTGGAGGAATTCTGCCCGTGAGTTTTACCCCACATATGGGAACTGATCTCATGTTTTGTGTTATGTGTTCTAGATTTGAATTCGAATTTTCCAGGGTGAATAAAAGTAACAATTTGATTTTAATAGATAAGCATGGTAACATCAATAAAGTTTATAATTTATTAATAATTATTAATTTATAAAGTTTTGTAATGTCAACCGTTTTTATTTATATTTAAGACTGGAGAATATACAGCAACATTGTACTTAGTTATGGGGATAAACGTGTTTCTTTCCGGTCAACTAGCTGGATTCATCCGAAAACGAGGACTTCTCAGTGTCACAACCACACGTCGCAGTTTCACTGTCATAGGTATACAGGTGTGCTTTTGGATATTTATCAAGAATTTTCAGATGGTAAAATAAATGAAAATAAAATTTTTATTCCAATAATTTTTATCATATACACGCCATGACGCCTTGTCGAAAGCATTCTTTCTATTTAAAAACAGATTTATTTAGGTAATGTTTGTCAAACGTCGCCAGGCAAATCAAGTTTTAAGGGTTCATTAATACTTTTACTGTCCTGTTTTACTGTCCTGTTTTCTTTTAAAGGGCTATTGCAACCTTAAAACAATCGCTTAAGCGTGCATTTTATTCTAAGGGTGTATTTTACACTAAAGGTGTATTTTATACTAAGGGTGTATTTTATACTAAGGGTGTATTTTCTACTTACGGTGTATTTTATACTAAAAGATTAAATATCTCTTCGGAAGATAGATATGAATTAGTCCGTTTATTTTACCTTGATTTGATAGCGATTAACCTTTTTTAACCTTATTTAAAATTTGAACAAACCCAAACCTTAGGTTGTTGTTTTTTTATATGAAAATAAAATGAAAGAAAGAAATTCAGCAAAAAATCATTGTTTATATTTTCACTCTCTTTTTACATCACAACATGGATAATCGAAAAATCTTTTACTCTTTTGTAAAAAATGGATTGATTAATTTGATTGCCATCATCCAACTTTATATCTCAAATATTAACAGATTTTGGCTTATTTTTTTTCCATAAATTACCTTCAAGATGGTCCCTGAATATTACAAAACCAAAGTTTTATTTGATAAAATCCCACACTTAAAGAAAACGCATCAAAATTTAATTATTGGACGGTTATATTTCCAGTCCCCAGCTTGCTAGTTCACTCAAAAAATTATATAATTGAAAGAAATATAAAAAATTGTTTTTATTTCACAGGATTTCTTGCAAATGCAATTGCTTTCGTAGTGTCCATTCATATGCTGAGCCCCGAAAGTGCTGTCATCATCATTATAATTGGTGCTGGTTTGGAAACCCTAGCATGGGCTGGTTTTGGTATCAATCATTTAGACATTGCTCCTAGATATGCTAGCTTATTATTTGGTATCACTAACACATGTGCCACCGTTCCAAGTATAGTCAGTCCAATACTTGTTGGTGTGATTACAGATACTGGTTTAGGAAAAGTCGTAGTGAGTACAAGCTTTTCCGTTTTTTTTTTTGAAGTACATATTACAAATGATCTCTAAGAAAATGTTACTTTAACATTCGGCTTAACAGAAAATCAATCAGAAACACAACCAAAAATTTTATTGTTTAGAGCTATGAGTATATGCTGAAAAGGTGCTATCAGATCGTACACATGCGCTTTTTGCCGATTTTAAAGGCTTAAGAAAGCCAAAAATACATTTTCTTTCATTATACAAAATATTCTCGACTATCACATTTTAGAAATTTTTGAGCTAACGAGTTTTATATTAAAACAGGTAGTTGATATGTTTTATTTCTAATTGTTGCGACAATTGTAAACTTTTCCTGGCTGGTAAAACGACTAAACATATGTTTTAAGTAATTTTTTTTTTTGTTAAATTGCAATATAAAAAGGGATCGAATCGACTCAAGCCTCATTTTTATGATTTTAAACTCATTAAATACTATGTGCGCTTTTAGCTCCTCTTATTCTATTTGCTGCATTAACTTCTATGGCCTGGTTTATACCTAAATTTTGACCCATAAATATGGCTATATTTTTTATTTTTAACTTTTTGTTTAATTTTATCCTAGGGTCGAGAGCACTGGGAAGATGTATTCTATATCTGTGCGTTTACTTTTTGTGTTGGTGCTCTCTTCTATGGAATTTTTGCATCAGGTAATAGGCAATCTTGGGCTCATGACCCAGAAGAAGAAATTGCTGAAAACGAAACTGTAGAAGAGGAACCAGTGCCAAGTACAGAAAGTAGCAAAATATCTAAACGTAAATAATAAATCTTAAATACAATTAGTTTATACTGTGTATATATATAAGATGTTTATATTTTTATACTTAGTAATTTTAATTTTTTTTAGATTAGATTATTCTAAAATAATTGTTTTAAAAAAAAATTTCCGCATCTTTCTTATCTCCTTCTGTTTTCTAAGGTAATTCAATTTGCAGATACAGTTAAAAGCGTTGATGCATGAACGCATACTTGAAAAATATAGTTTACGTGAAATTTCTTGTCGTTTGTATTATGGGCACATAACATATTTTTGCCCCTATCCTTGTTCCAAGATCATAATATATATGTTTCATAAAATTTTGCTATATGAAAAGTATGCAAAATATCTACATAGAAATAACGCAATGTTTACTATTAACAATGGGTGAAAGGGTTCGATAAATGATATATAACCAGTCCTGTCCATGTGCTGAGGCAACAGAAAATGTTGAATAATTTATTCTTGTTACAGTATCTTAATGTTGCATGATCTGCCCTTATTGCATATTTTTAATGCAAGTAAGTTGTATTTACGGATCTAATAACTTAGTATCAGATCGTGGTTAAATCCCTATTAATTCCTTAATTGTCACGACTTTATTTTCATTTCTCAAAACAGGTCGCATGAGCCGTATCCACAAAGAAATGCAATTCATAAGGACGAGATTCCAAGACTCCTATTAAGAAAGTTTTTAGATTCTGTAAAATTCAATGCTTCTTCTAAAAGAATCAAATAATTTATGATAAAATTAATTTTTTGAGGACGACTTGAAAGTTTATGTGTTTAACAGAAATAAGTAAAAATATTTTTGCAATGCAACCAAATCAAGGGACTGTATTTCAATATCAACAATAAAAAAATTTCATAGTTCACTGAATTTTTTTTGATTATATCTGCCAAGTATTCTATTTAGTGCGCTTGTACGTTACTTTTACTTTATCACCCCTTTTAGCGACATGAGGTAAAAGAGTAAGATTGCTATAACGATTTGCACTAAGAGATTTAACTGTATTTGTAGAATTTATAGTTTGACAATCTTCTATAAAGTTTGTGTGCGACTTAAGATTTCTCAAATGCCGAGATGATATTTTCGTCTGCAAAGCTTCAAATTAAAGATTTATCGGTAAACGCATGTATAGCATTTATGAATATATTAAACAGAAAGGCACAGGGTTAATCCGTGAAGAACAACTAGTAGTATTGGAAGCCAGTCATTTAGGGCAGAGCCTACAGGTTCACGTTGGCTCTTGCTTCAAGGATAGTTGTATAAGTATTTCTCAAGGCAAGGCAATATGAAAATAACGAAATTATAATCCTTTGTTTTCTTGGGCAAAAACATAGGGATAATAATAAGCATATAGCATACAATTAATATGTATATCATACACATTATATACTTCAGAATTACATGCTGATGACAAAGGTCACATGAAAGTTAACTCAAAAGTCTAAGGAATACAAAAACAATAGAAATGTTACCATTTTATTGTATTTTGACGTATCAAGAACAGGTTTAAGTATATAACACTATTATCATATTTTCATAAATTGAAATTGAGATTTGTAGCTAATAGCATGTAATTAATAATAATAGATAATTGTGGAAAAATAAGACAGAGAAAATTATGTTAAAAAACGCTTGGAGACAATAAAGAATACGAAAATATATATATTTAAAGGAAACCTTTTTAGGGAACTTCTCGTTTTACTTTGCCATCTAAATAATGTATGAAAGACCTATTCAAAATGTTAACAGCTAATAAATTAATTGAGATGGTTGATTGCCACAAAAGTTCATTTCATTCTGAAAAATACCGTTTTATCATATTTTGATGCTTGTGAATAAAGAACATGATTGCTTCTCCTTTGATTTTTCTATAATTAAGTCACCCAAAACGTCGTGATCATTCCTGATCCTTAGCAAACTCCCGTATGAAATTATTAAAACGGGAAATAGAGCCTTAATTGTATCAAAATAACGTATTTTTCATTATAACATATTTATTTTTGTATAACAATGTAGACATAGCTCTAAACAGAAAAAAACATGAAAATTTAAAAAAAAAAAAACCCATTTTTCAAATAATTATATAAAATCATATATCTCCGTCATTAATTTTTCCAATCCTAATCACATAGAACTTACATATATTACTTATAAAGTGATGTATGTTAATACATCACTTTTTGCTGTAGAATTTTTTAAGTACAAACAGATAAATGAGCGCTAATCTGGCTGATGTAGAGGAGGGATTTTAATTCAGGTAACAAATTGTGTATTTATTTATAGAATTATATGTATTTAATATTATTTAGTAGAATTATATGTATTTTCGGTTTTTTGATATTATTATTATATTATTATACATGATGTTCACAGTTCTTTTTGTTTTTTTGATCAAAAGTTCGATAAATTTTAGACTATAATCTTTTATTATTTCAAACTAAAAAAAAAAATGATTCAGGCTATTGACCAAAATTACCCTCAGTAGGACCAAATTTTCATGTGGAATTATTACCCGGAGATGAATACCAAATTAATGGATTAAATGCAAACAAATACCAAAAATATATTTTAAAAAAAAAACATTTCTAATAAATTTTAATGTAAGTGTTAACAAAATATAAATTTATTTTTGTTTGCATCCACAACCATCTAAGTAGAGTCCACTAATATTGGAGTAGGTAGCCAGAAAAATAACATGCATTGAAAAAACAAACTCTTACCAATAATTCTTTTTTATCTCATGGTTTTGTCCAGAGATTTAATTATTGTCCAGCATAGAAGATTCTTGTTACTACAATGTTATTTTTAACCTCACCAATTATTTCAGATAAAATAATAATACGAAAATTTAATGAGAATTTGATCTATTATACACCCCAGGTATTTGACAGAGGTGTGTTGTTTTGATGGGCGCGCATCTAAAATTTATATTCAATGGATCAGTTTTTTTCATTTAATTTTCAAAGAGAAGAGAATGCATTTAGTTTTATGACCATACTTAGTTTGTTATCAACAAACCATTCACAAACGTTAGAAGACTTTCTATTTTTTTTTAAATTTTCATGTTTGAAAATTAAACAAGGATCAAAAACGTAAAGAAGCAATTCATTGTCTTTTTCTTGTTTCGTGTCATTAACATAGAGCGAAAACAAAAAGTAGTCCAAAATTGAGCTTCGAAATTTCTTTCCTCTTTAGAAAGTTTTTTTTATCAAATTGTACTTTAAATTTCCTATTTGATAGGTAGGATTTGAACCAATGAACTACACTTTTTTTTGTAAGTACTTAGATAGTATTCGTTTATTACATTAACAGATAGTAACCAGAAGATTTACTCTTCTTTAGAGAATTGATACTCTACTACCCTTTATCAGTGTTTGTTCATTTTTAAGTCGGCGGCAATCCCTAAAATGTTTATTTGAATCCTCAATTTTACTGACCAGATATGAGACAATATCAGCGAAATATTTAATAAATATCAGCGAAATATTTAATAAATATCAGCGAAATATTTATTAAATATTATTATTTTTGTTCTTATCATTAAATATATTTTTAAATTTTTATTTCTATTAAACGCTTTAGTTTTTTTTTTTCAAACTTTTGATTTTTAATACACAGTTACTTGTAATAATTATAGAGAATTTATTACTGATATCAGTTTCAATAATCGCAGACCTTACATTATTGCTTTGTAGAGTAGACGAAAAGACATTATTTGAGAAGCAGCTTTGGACAATATAGTGGGTTTATTTATAAGAGACCAAGTGTTATATCAGGAACTAGTGTCATAAAAATGTTAATATTAAGGTCGTTATCTTAGCTTAGTAAGTATAAATCATAACGCCCCGCCATAAATATGGTTTTATCACCACATCTTTGCCTAAATGGGTATATGTGCCTTTCTCACCACCACACGTTCTTAAATAGGTATCTATATTTCCTTAAATGGATATATATGCATCTTTATCAACACATCTTCTTAAATGGCTATCTATGTTCTTACATAGATGTGTATATGCGTATTTTCTCACCACACCTTAAATGAGTATCTATATACTTGCGTAAGTGAATATATGTGTCTTTTTCAACATATAATTTTAAATGGGTGTATGTATCTTTATCACCAAATCTTCTTAAATGGGTAACTATGTACTTTCTTAAATAGGTATATGCATTTTTATCACCACATCTTCTTAAGTGTTCATGTTCATGCGTAAAGCATTATATGTGTCTTTTCTTACCTCATCTTCCTAAATGAATATCTGCGTACATGCATAAACGGATATATGTGTCCTTTTCACCACATTTTAAATAGCTATATGTGTCTTTATCACAACGTCTCTTTAAATGGTTATCTATATTCTTGCATAGATGTGTATATGCGTCTTTTCTCACCACATCTTCATAAATAAGTATCTACATACTTGCGTAAAGGGGTATATGAGTCATTTACACCACATCTGCTTAAATGTGTATGTGAGTATTTATCACCACATCTCCTTAAATGGGTATCTGTCTACCTTCTTGCATAAATAAGTATATGTGTCTTTATCGTCTTAAATGGATATCTATGTACTTGCTTAAATGGATGTATGCATTTTTATCACCACACCTTAAATGACCATCTACGTACTTGCATAGATGGGTACATGCGACTCTTCTCACCACATGCTTGCATAAATGGATATATGTTTCTTTTTCACAACATCTTAAATGGGTATCTATGTACTTGCTTTAGTCAAAAAAGTCGAAAAAATTTGTCATGAAAGTTTTGTTTTTATATTTGCATCGTCATTTTCCACTAACTTTAATCTTTCATTAGTACACCGTATTTTCAGCATTAAACACCCTAGGTGGGGGGCGTTTATAAGAGAGGGGTGTTTAATGGAGCACTTTGTCACAGTGTCCTAGAAAAAGTGAAATTGTTTTGACCGTTGATAACTTATTATCGAACCATTTAATTGAGTAGATTTTCACGAAATTTTATCGAATATTATCACCACCGTATTCATAAAGTTTTACTTTGGTTCTCTCTAAACATATGACCATTTTTATCTCTCTGGATATAGTTCGCAGACCTAATAAATACAAGTCCATAATTCTGTAAAAATCACTTCTTTTTTTTTTCTTTTCTTTTTTTTTTACTATCTTTTGGCTGAATCAATTTCGCTATGTATTTGTGTGTGATGTATAACCGGACCACAATGGAAATGTTGTTGTGACAGACAATTTATGTGCGTATCCTTGCCACCATTTATTTTTATCTTAATGTTTATCCTTCTTGTTTTTTTTTATGCTATCTATTATCTTGTCTTGTAATTTTCATCAATGTATATTTTTTTGTGGAAAAAAAAATTTTTACTAACCTAATTTGTGAGGTACTTGATACATTTTTTTCACCATTTATTTTTCGACCATTATTTTGTTTGAGTGCTACATTTTTCGATTTCAAAATCCTTTAAATTTTTCAATTTCAAAATCCCTTGTTTTCCTACTTTCGTTTTTTGAAATAAAAGTTTTCTTCCTCTTTAATGAGCTTTTTTTTTTTTTATCTTCTTTCTTTCGTTTGTTTCTCATCAATTAAAAAAAAAAAAAAGAAGATTAATCCACAAACTCAACATCCTCTTTAACGACAATTTATTCGCCTAACTAAAACTTATTCACCTAACTGACTAATTACAGATTTCGATAGGCAGGTGCAACACGCACATATTTATTCACCTAAGTGTAAAATAGATGACTAAAATGGTAGCTAAACGTTGTAGTCTGCTGATTTATCTACTTCGTGTCAAAAAGCACGAGTTTTTCTTAGTTCAGATGGTTCGAAATTGGTTCACACGCCAAAAACAAGCACACGGCACGCACGCACGTGTGTCTTGACCAAAAATTGTTAAAAATGGCTTGGCTTTTTTTCCTTTCTTAGTATCTGTATTTATAATGGATTGGAAACCCTTTGTGTTTGGAGGACTTGCTTCCATGACTGCTGAAATAGGTAATGCAGTTTATCATTTTTTTTTTTTTTTGTTTTTTTTTTTTTTTTTAAATAATAAATAAAATATTAATAATTCTTATCTATAGACGAAGGTAAATAAATCATTCTTACTTTTGGAATATCAATTAAGCCATTCTTAGCTCCCCTAGTCGCATGATTGTGATATTCATTAGATTGAGTGAAGTAGTTATGAAATACTGATGGATTTGATTTTTCAATACAGTCCTTGACATAGATAATATTCTTTTTGTCCACATATTTCACAGCCATGTATAAGGTGGGAATTAAAATGTGAAAAATAGATGGATCTAATACGTCTGCGAGGGATATAGTCTCAAATTTTTTGATAAAATTGTGATTGCTCTTTGTAGTTTAGTAAGAATATGTTTCATTTCGCATATCCCATTTTAAATTTTCTTGTAATTGTAGTCCTAAATATCTGACACCAGTTGATAATTTTTTTTCTTTTTTCCATTTATTCGAAAATAAAGTTCATCTGATTTTTCTTGGAGAAAAAAAAGCCGGAGGAAAAATTTATCTAATAAAACAATTGTTCCAAAAAACGAGGTTGAACTGTTAGGTGTAAAAATTGATAAAAATTGTCTTTTTATAATCATATTAGTATTTATAAAAAGGCAAACCAAAAATTATGTGCAATTATTTGTCTGAGAAACTGTTTATCGGTATCTCAGACAAGTTTTCTAGTTTATACCCTTGTTTTATCATACTTTTCTTATTATCCTCTGATATGGCTATTCTGTTTCAAAATGGAAAAAGTGTCTTTTAGATAGAGTTCATAAGACTGCACTAAGAAAAATCTACTGTAACTTTGCTTTAGAACTTGATGAATTGTTAATTATTGACAAAAGTTTTATTGAGCACAAAAAACATTTACAGTTGTGGATGACTAAAATTTATAAGTCAATCAACCATTTGAGTCCGAAAGTAATTCAAGATATCTTTTCTTTGAAATATGTACCTTATAAATTTATAATTACCTTTGTATTAAATCTTCCTTCCGCTCTTTCTACAAACTATGGAACAAACTCATTCCAGTTAAAAGGCGGTCTTGTTTTAGAACACACTCCCAAATTTTATGAAAACTTATTCCTCTTTGCAAATTTTTAAACATCAAGTTAAAGAGTGGAAGGGGTTTGTGTTGTTTGTAATTTTTATAGGGATTTATTCTCTGGGTGTTTGAATTTTGTCAGATTATAGCTGTATTTAGGAATGTTTTATAATAATTTTATATAACTGTGTCATATCCAACATTAAATAAGTTTATTGAATTGAATAAATAAGGCATATAACACTCAGAGGAAATTTTTTTTAATTCGTGAAAAAGGATAATCTAGTTTTGGAAAATAAGTGAATTTGAAGTTTATTTATTTGAAATAATAATCAAATGACTAACAATCACGTCCTTGACTAAAGATAATATAATGGAATTTTCTTAAAGATAATAAAGAATTTTAAATTTTAAAAAATTTGCAATATATTACGATTAGTTAAATCCTGAATTTCACAACACATAACCTAACAAGTTTAAAACAAGCCTGCCCAAATGTTTAATTTTTTTGAAATTTATTGTTCTGTGGTTTATTTATTTCCTAAGTCTTTACAAAATGTTTTATTAAATTATTTTGACTGAATCGAATTTTTTCTTTATTTCAAGAACAATTTTGTTGTGATTGTAGGGCATTAATATGGATTATTGTTTATAAAGAATTTTCTTTAGTGTGAATGTTTAAGCTTAAATATAAGTTTTTGGTTAAGCAAGTTAGTCAATGGAACAGTTATAATTTACTGCTTTTGTTAGTGTCTTTTTTTATGTAAAGTATTTTTCTAATGAGGGTTGCTTTTCTTTTTTTATTGCGTTCTAATCTGTTATATTTTGAATACAGGAACATTTCCAATTGATACTACTAAAACTAGACTACAAATTCAAGGGCAGGTTACTGAAACCTCCCTTAAAGAATTGCGTTACAGGGGAATGTTCCACGCTGTGTTTAAAATATCAAAAGATGAGGGGCTCTTTGCATTATATAATGGCATAAAACCAGCATTACTAAGACAAGCGACTTACGGAACGATGAAAATTGGACTTTACCATTGGATGAAACGATTACTACATCCTAATCCTAAAGATGAGACTTTAATTACAAATGTTGGTGTAGGTATTTTGGCAGGGGCTATATCAGCATCAATGTGCAACCCAACTGATGTATTAAAAGTAAGACTACAGGCACAAACACATAAAGCCTCGTTTCATCCAGCTGGAATGGTATCGTCCTTTGTATACATTTATCAACATGAGGGTTTCAAGGGACTTTATAGGGTGAGTATTTATTTTATGTTTTGTTTAATCTGATATAAATATTGTTGATGAAATTCCTGTTTACATGGAGAAATTGGATATAGTCTGATGGGATGTGTCTCTTTTGGCTTGCTATATAGTTTTTGCTATTTGTGAAGAGCATTTGATTAAAACAGTTATAACATAAAAATGATTAGTGGCAGTTTTAAAGCTCACTTTTTGACACTGGGCCAAATATATTATTTTTGTATAGGCGTTGCCAGGAAGAAATGACCACACGGGCTCAAAAAAGCCTGTCTAAAAGAGCTCACACTTGCTGTTATGAAAGTCTGTCGTAGAAAAGTTTTTTGCAGGCTGTTTTAAAAGCCCTCGCGAGCCAAATTGTACGCAGGCTTTTAGGATTCTAGCAAGTTTATTAACTGCACCACATATGTGACTGTCCCAAGCCCTTGTAAAGTAGGACGGATAAATATAAATCAGGTGTTTGTATTTAAGTATATTCTGGACTATTCTACTATGATTGCTTAGTCAAGTGTTTTGTTTGGTTCTGCAACAAGGAGAGGGATTGGGTCAAAATAAATAACAACTGTAATAAAAATCAAGAAATATATCCCTAATATAATAATTAGCATTTCTTTTCTATGCAACGTCCCAGTGATTGGTTTTCGTTTTCTAGAAATAAAATGAAGTTTTATATAGATAACATTATATAACGTAACTCATTGAACTTGTCAACCCAATTTTATGAAGTCACAACTCCCTGATAATATATAGCATATTTATTTGAGTCTATATTATATTGTTCGTATTTGCTTCAGCACTTTCTTGTGAAAACATAAACAAAAAATACTCATTTTAATTGAGCCATGTGATGAGACTTGTTGCAAAAGAATGATGAGAATTTATGACAATAATAAACATATCAACTAATATTTATATAGATAAAAAATCTAAATCAATTAGTAAATTTTTTGATTGTGTGTAATCGTCTGAAATGTCTGATAAGCGCAGATAAAGTTCTAAACCTAAATTCACTATAACAACGTGATAGAAAAGGAAGTAAAGAAACTGTCCAACTGATGTAATGTACAAACCATTCTGATAAGGCCCTGTTTACATTTATATAGCATATTGTTGGAAATAGGGCTCACAGATCACTTGATATAGAAAAAAAAAGCCGGCGTCTCCTAGAAACGCCTGGTTGTATTTTAATTTTACAGAAAATGCCATTTACTTTTAGAATTGTTACACAGCACCTTATAAGGCGTTTGAATGGCAAAATATCTTGATATTTTTCAAAGTTTTAGCATATTTGGTCGCTAATCGTATTACCTGCATGGATTACCAAAAACTGGGGTTTGTTTGAGGTTATAATGTTGTCTAATGTCAATGACTTTTAAAGGTTTAAAATTAATGAAAAAATATTTTTTCTTCTTCATTTATTCAACAAGTATTACACTTCCAAAAAGACAAAATTACTTTAATTTTTGAGTTAAGAGTTTAACTGCTTAATTAATCCTTTAAGCTTCACTTTTTAAATTCAATTTCACAAAAAATGTCTCTTTATCAAAATTAATTTGCACAGAATAAGAAGAATGAAAATATGACAAAAATTTTATGAAATATACATACATACATACATACATACACACACACGCACGCAAGCACGCG
>JAUZNK010068302.1:0-14258 GCA_035046665.1 Euphysa ruthae
TAGTGATATTTTAAGATGTTAGTCTGCCATAACCGCATTAATAAAACACCTATTTTATTTTGGGCCTCTCTTGCATAGAAAGTTAGTCAATTATAAAATAGATGCAAACTCAGCTGTTAGGTAATATTCCCACAAAAAACTCAAATTCTTTCAATTATTGAGAAGTCTCACACTCAAAACAAATCAATTTGTCAAGAAAAATAATTTAACAATCAAAAATTTATTACAACCAAAATATATTCAGAATATATCACTGCTTTTCATATCTTTTAAGATTTATTAAACCCTGCACAAAGTTAGTAAAAATAACTCTGGAATGTCAGAAGAAAAAATGAAGACAAAAATGTGTTGCAATCAATTTTTTTTTTTTTTTTTTTTGTCTAGACATTAAAAAGAATGTATTTATTATTCATATAGACAGACATTGACAAATGATAAGATTTCATTTTATTTGAAGAAACTATAACAAATAACATGAGAAAGAAATATTTTGGCCATCTATTTTTCATAAGAACAGTTCTTTGTTTCGTTTAGAAAAAATATAAGCACCATATTGCATATCCTTTTTTAATTATTTTTTTTATTATTTATCTTCTATACTTTTTGAAATAGCTTACAGCAAACTCAGGATTTACCACTTTCATGTGTTTTGTAGGTCTAAGATATATATTATATAGATGCGGTAATTTACTGACCAAAGCTTAGAAAGCCATATAGTATTTATATCGATTTGAAAGTCTTGTTATAGCCTTAATTGTACCAAACTTGTCTGAAAAAGATTTCAGAGTAAACAAATTATTATTTCTCAAGTTAGATAGGATGTGGTGGGTAAAATTAGTGAGAATAAATTTATCCACTTTCAGGTGAATTGCCAGAGGATCTAAACTACAAATTTATTCTCAAGATATCCTTGATAAACTATGTGAGAACAATGCTGTCTATCACAAAAGGTGTAAAAATCTTTTTGCCAAGCAGCACTACGAGCGGTATAGTAAAAAAAAGGAATATTTTTACTGAAGACGATGTAAAATGAAATTCAGCTAGGTCAAAATTTGAAGCAAAAAACTTTCAGAAAAAGTTTTCTTTTTGTTATAAATATGAAAACAGTCTCAATCTAAGTCAGGTAATAACACTGGAACTCGACAAAGAATTTAGAAATTGTGCAATGTCTTATTAGATGATAAACTATTAGCAAAACTTACCAAGGGTGATGCTTGACAAGCTATACAACAAACTTTTTTTATTACAGAAAGACAAACCTGATAATAAGAGTGTAAACAAAATTTTGTATAGGAGAGTCCTTGGGGAGATAGTAAATTATATATACCAATCCTTTGAAGAACAAAGTGCTGTAGTTCCGGTATTCCTTCTGGCAGATTTGGCAATGTTGTTTTCCAAACGAATGAGGGGTTATGGAGAAGAAAACCTGACAATTAATAAGACAAGGTTAAAAGAAAAAATAATAAGTCTTGTGCCACAACTTGGAGAATATAAAGAGGTCATGAAGTTCTCCTAACATTTAAGTTCGCCTTTAGAAGTGCTATATTTGATGCATGTTGTTTAAAAAGTGAAGAAGAGGAGTGTTTGTTTAGCTAGGGCAGCAACAATCTTAAGAAAACAGCTAAATCCGACAAAAATGACATCAATTTACTATCACCTGGGTTACGGACAGATATAATTTCAGGCCTTGCCATAAGCAAACAACCTTCTGAGTAGTTAATAGCCCGTGTGAAGTAAATGGCAAGAGTGCTATCGCTCGACAATAGATACAGCCTAAAAACCTGTCGCCCACCAAGTTTGGGCGAAGGAGAAATTTTTTAGGTTTCAGGCCTATCAATGAGATGTACCCTGGAAGATATTTATGGTGTTCTGTTATGCGATCAATTGCGTAGCTGGAACATTCAAGTACGTTGGATATCATGTACGTTGGATATCGCATATGCCGATTGCGCCTGTCTAAAAATGGTCATATAGGTTACTTTTTTTTTACAAAAGTATTTTACAATGTATTGCATAGATTCAGATAGTCTAATTATCTATTCCTGAGCAGAACAAGCTAGGGACGTTCAAATGGTGAACCCCAAACACCAGTACTTTTTTTTCTATCACTTTGATATGTATGTATATTTTAGCCTGTTTAAAACAAAATCATCATTTTTTAATTTATTGATCTTTATTCATCATGGGTTTGAAATCCACTTCTTCCGCATTGCGTAAACAAATCATACTTCTGAGAAATGATCAGCAATTTTAAATAAAAGTATCAGCGATGGAAAGACAAACATTAGAACTACAATGGAATTTAAAATAAACCTGCGGATGAAAGTTAGTTATTCAATGATATTCAAATTAAGTTTATACACTTACCGTGTTTAAAACCTATTTAAAATATTAACTGAAATTTAAACATTTATGGTGGGAAGTTTATAAAAATATCTTTCTAAATAAAATTATTCATTACAAGAAAATAGATTTTTTTTTTCTTTTTTTTTTTTTTAATTCGTTTTCATTATTAAGAATTAGTTTACTGGGATTATTCTAGTTAGCATTAAACATCTAAAAATACAGTGAGGGCCAGTAAATTATACATCAAAATATAAAGTAATTTGCTAAAAGAAACAAAGTAAATTGTAGCATCCATTTTTTGTTATGAGGGAGTAAATATTTGTGTTTACCCATGCCGGTTTTAATTATGATAATTATTCCTAAAACTGATTTTCGTAAAAATGGTAGAAAATAGACGTGAAATCTACTCGTCAATGATCAGTTAAATATATTTAACCATAAACAGACACAAATAAGATCTAAACTTTGAAAGTTTGAATTACCATTATTTTTTTTCAAGCAATAAATTCACACGAGCTATTAAACACTCAGGTAAAGTTTATTCACCCAAGCTCTATGCGAGCGCGAGTGATCGTCCAGGATTCATTGCAAGGCCTGGATTCTAATTACACTAAATAATTATGTTTGTAAGAATGGTTTTGTATGGAGAGAAAGTAAAGGATGTTGATAACAGTTCAGCTCATCACAAATTAGCATTGACTATTTCCCAATTAATTTTCTAATTCGCTCAAGAAGGACATCCAACCTAATAAAATAAGGGGAGACATTCGCAATAATATTAGAACACCGCCTTTTCCCTAATATGTAGATTAAAATTTCTACTCAAAGACAAGAAAGAATTTAGGGAAAGTCAAAACAAATTTAGAACTTCCCGTTCCAGAATTATTGAAAAAAAAAACAATGAGGGGGAGGAGGGGCTGATTCAGACCCCTGGTATGTGCCCAAAATTTTATAAACTAATTCTTCACTTGATTTAAAGGTATCAACCATTTTTTTCCCATTCGTTCTCATTAAAGCGGTCAGGTCTGTTAAAACATATACTCATAAAACGATCTGTGTTCAAGTCATTCAATGATGCTCTGAGTGGAGAAACTATCAAATTCACGACTGAAAAACCTCTCTCACACCTGAGGTTGATGGTGGAATAATCAACCCAAAACGAAACGATCTTATACTTTCCAGATATCGTATCAAACAGCCACTACTACGCATTTCGGTATACACACGAGGCATAGTAGGTATGTTGTGTCTGAGGTAAGTTTGAACATATTTCAATTCATCTGATTTTAATTTTTCTTTCGCAATGTTTTTTTTTCATCGCACAGTTTTAAATAGGCATCTTCATAATCAGCAAAAAATGCATCGCTCTCTAGCAGTTGGCTCTCTTTGCAAATTAGTGAAGCAGAATATGTACTGTCATTGTAAAGGACATCGGAAACCTCTGTGCCGTAGTAATTTCTTAGAATCACAATTTGACCTTTTTGGTTGAACGAATTAATTGCAGACGAATGAAATACATTGAATGCGTTAATGAGGGTGTTGTTTTTTTTGAAAGCATCCTCTTATTCAGAGCTCAAATCGTTGATGAAGGGATAGCCGTTTATCCTCAAAAACTGGTTAATAACAATGTCTACATCATCTTCATTGCACTACAAGTGTTTCTATTTAATTCAATTTGTTGTATACTTATTTTTAGAAACTTTGTAGCGTTTTTAAAACATAAAAGATCATTATTTGAAGCGTTATGTTGTTTCAGCTCCGATTTAATTTCAGACAGACGATTTAAAACTCTTTCAGGTTTAGATGAAACTGAACAATAAACTAATTTACATGACTGGAGGAAATTTGAGAATATATTAATTGGTGAAAAAACTTTGGCTAACAAAAGTAACGTTAAAATAACATTGCGATTTAAAAAAAGATCCCGAACACCTTTCGCCTCAGCATCTTTTCTCTCGGAGTATATTGTGTCTAATGTGTCAATCATAGACTCGTAGCAAGATATAATTCGAGATTGGTTTTTGAATGGATCCACAAACTTGGTGAAAACTGACAATTGGGATCTTTTAGCTTCGTAGGTAGATTCATCAGCGAGAATCGTAAAATTGCCAGTAAGTTTCAGTTTAAGTAGCATTTTCATTGGTGCATTGTTAATGTATTGCAGAATATCATCATCACCAATTTCAGCAATGAACTTTACAAATTCCTCATTTTTTTGCTTTATGGCCCACTTTTTTCTGGACATAAAATACACCGATTTGTAAAGTTTTCCCATTTCTTGGTAAAGTTTTTTTTAGTTTGAGCGACTGTTGAAACATTTTTTTGAGAGAGAAAGATCCTCTTGTAATTTATGGTCATTGCAATCAGATTAAGATTGGATTGTATCAGCGGGTATCAAATTTATGGGTTGCGACTCTACAGGTTCTTCGACGGGAAGGTTTGATGACAATGATGGAGTTTTCATGTTCGCGGGCTTAAACAACGAACTAATGGCTTTATTTTGTTTAGCAACTTTTTTTTGCGATGGACCAATGCAATCACGATCTAATTGAGCTGTGACATAAGTCTTTGAAGTTTTATTGTGGCTTTTACCTGATGTACTTGGCCTACCTCGACATGACATACTGTGAAAATAAATATACATTATAGATATCACATTAGCTGCTAACAAAGTTGTGAAGTATTTTAGATTGCCTATAAATGTTTGTTTTGTTTACGATAGGATATGTTCGGGATAGAGTTTAAAAGCAGGAAAACCATGGAAAATTACCTCCCAAAGAAGGCTAAAGCCTTGCTCCTTACCCACCGCATCCTAATCTAAGTTGCAAAAACATTTAGCCAGAAGGTAATTTTATAAAAACATTTTTCTTAATATGAATTACAAGTATTAAATTTTCTAAATTAGCTTTTATCTCAAGTATATCTTTACAGTTTACATAAACTATCTCTTTCATGGAAAAATATATTTATATATACAAGAAATATTAATGAAAGAAATAAAAAGAACTTACTTTATAATAACTATTTGTTTAAAAAATCACCCCAAAACAAAAATGTATCACTAAATTAATAACACTTAAAATCTAAACTTAATAAAGAACCTTGCTTCATATAACAACTCAAATATTTCCTAACAAAATTATATTTTCTTTTTTGAATGTTTCTGTTTGATGCTAATTTACAGAATAATAGCATGCATACTTTGATCGATTCAATCGACGTTGACCGCATTGTATGCAAATTCATAATCATAATTGCTGCATGCACGTGATCGACAATGTTTGTCTAAAATTTGAATTTTCTTTTTTTTTCAAATCTGTAAATTAAATAAAGCTTGTAATCATTTCAATGAAGGGAACTAATTGTCATTCACCAATATTCCTTTCTTTGTTTAACAATCAAATTTAAAACAATTGGATTTGATAATTGATAAAAATAACAGCTACATTGGAGAGCAACTTGTTTTGATTCGTTTTAATAAATTTGTGTAAAAGACTTAGGTGATTGAAAGTAAATTGTAAAATTGCAGAATTATCAAAGAAATGCAAGTCATTTTAGGCAGTTCTTAGGTTCAAAGAAGGGCCAAATAGCGAAAATTTCAATCCCGCTGGACTTAATCCCCAAAACTTAATTGAGAAAATGTTTTTTGCGACTGACGCTGCCCAAAATAATTTTCTAAATCAATAAGTTTTTCATCAGGTTGAAATTCCTTGAGATTTTTTGTAAACATAGCCACAACAAAAATCCTACATGTATGGCTAGACAGAACTGTGTCATTTCAGATACAATAACATCATTGGATCAGCATGTATAATTTTTATTTCAGATTTACCAACATAAGATTTTGAGAGGGTATATTTTTTTATTTGTGTGTATATCCATGCTTACGTTATCTGCCATTCTTAGCTTACGTATGTCAAAATTGGAATTATTTTTGTATGTCTGTAAGACTATTTTTGAAAGCCTGAAAAGTAAATAAAATATGTAGTTATATGTACTTTGACTTTGTTTCATGAGTTTTTAAAAGTCAACTCTTACATAGATACCTTATAATGCATTTTGTATAATTAAAAAGGTTTAAAAAGATTTCAAATGATACGAAGACTCGTATTAAAAATGTATCTGATACAGTTAAAGTTTTTTTGTAAAAATGTGCTTAGTTTTTATAAATTGTCTCCTAATTTTAAACCCAAAATCAGCCTTATATTTTTAAATCATACCCATCTCCGTTTACAGATCTTTCAGATTAAAATTATACCAATAAATTAATTTGCAAGACAACTGGGATTGCCCTAATCTTAGCCAAAAACTTATACCAAAATTGTGGTTTTTGTTGTTTTAGTTATTTTTATTATTAGTTCTTCTAAATTTTTGAATTTTAAATGACCTAAAAAATAATTTTCAAATAACCTCAATTTTTTTTTTGAAATATTAGGTCTCAAAAGTGCAAATTTTTTATTAGCCTAAAATTAAATCAAGTTTTTTGACTTTTTTTGATTATTTTTAAATTTTATTTTACTTTTTTTTTCATTTAGATGATTCTGGGATAAATTTAATTACTAGCTACAGTTTGGCTGAGCATACGTTTGATGGTAGATATTTGCGTCACAATTCACATTCTAATATTGGAATTGGATGCACATTTGTGAATGCTGTGCTTACGTATATATTAGTTTGATGTACTTTTTACAGACACTTTTATACTTACCTAATAAAGTTCCTAGAAGTGTAAATTAATCAATAATTTCATACTGAACACATAAATTTTTAATTAGAAAGGAAACAAAGAAATCAGTAAAAAACACATTTTAAAATTGAAACCAGAACTCAAACCAAAATTCAATTCTTTTAATTTTATCTGTTTAATGATTTTTTTATCACGATATCACAAAAATTAAAATGCATTTATACTGCACTGGAAATAATTATTTCACCGCCAAAGGATATTGATGATCAAATGAATAAAATTATTTTTTTATATATCTTTATGATCAATGGATAGCAAGCCTCTCATTGGAAATATTCTCATAAAACAAAATTTAATTGCGAAAAAAATATGTTTCAATTCCTCAACAACTCCATTCCATACTCCTGATGTTAATCAATGGTCTAAGAAATTGATCATTCGTGCCAAAGTAAGTCTTTTACTAAAATAATTTAAATAGCCAGTTCGAAACCCATCACTGAAACAACGAAAACATATTTGAGCCTTGAAAAAATGCAAAAATATATTCATACTTCAAAGGTACATTTCACCATAATTCTGTCTAACTATTTTTTTGTTATCAAATTTCAACTTGGAAGCTTATATATGCCAAAGCCAAAAACCTATTTTGAACCTGGTTGTGTTGGTCGGCTTTTAATAACCCAAATACCAAATAAAGTATTAAAGAACTTTACAAATATCTTATACATTCTAAAGTTGCATAAATAAAAAAAACTCCTTAGATCTGATACTGGGAGGAGCTAGCAAAAAGGTTTATAAAAGATCCTAGCATGGGCTAGACATTTCATAGAACTTTACCTTTCTGTAAAATTATTAATTTTAAATTTCGCAATAAAAATAATTTTTTTATAATGTAAAATATATTTTATAGAATGTCGGATATAAATTCTCACTTTTCATTTGAAACAAGTGATGAGCTTTTATAATAGACCCATCAGGCTTGTTCATTTACAAGTCAAAAATCAATTCCAACCGTTGAATAATTTGATTAAAACATTGCTTGCAGAAAATGGAAGGTTTAACTTTTTTGCAATTATTATAATGGATATAGCTGAGAATTTGGTTCTTTTTATAAAATAATAACAACAATGATAGCAAAACTAATTTAAATATTTTCACTAAGCCTATAAACATCTATTATAATAAATAATACAACAAAACAGAAAAAAATGTTATTAAATTAAATTCCAGTATTGAGTTACACTACATGACTTATGCTATATCAGTGTGTTTGCTAGAACACTCGCAAGGTTAGCTAGCTATCTGGAGTGATATATGAAAACTTGTTCTTAAGATAAGCAATTTTTAAAAGGCGTTTTTTGGGAAATACCTTATATGGACTGGTTACATAAAGTCTACCTAGCAATCTATCATTAAATTTAATGTTGGTCAAAAAAGTATGTCTCTTAAAGAGTTTGGACTTGAAGAGCCTGAACTTAAAGGGTCAAAGCTTGAAAAATCTGGACTTGAAGATGGATTTAGTGTATTATCTAAAGTAAGGACAGTCATAATTGCCCTCACAATTCTTGTTAATTGTATTGTCTTGATTGGAATTTTGAAAAACAGAAGTTTACGAGAAACACGGTCCAACAAACACATAATTAGTATTACAACAACACACATAATACTTGGTATCTTGCTAATTATGGATTCATTTTTAAATCATATTGAAGGACTTGATTATATGGATGATTTATATACCTTTCCCTACTATTCTTGTTGTTTTAACATAACCTCTTTTACGGTTGAGCGATACATTGCTATTATGTATCCATTTAAATACATTGAAATTAACCTTTTTCAACAAAGAATGATGATTGCTTCATGCTGGATTCTTACGTTAATTCTGTATAGTGTGCAAAAAGTTTACAACCATATTACAAACGGTGAAGATATTTTTGAAATAATCCTAGTTGTGATATTGTCCATAACATTTGTGACAGTCGTGATATTAAATACGTTTATATATCGATGTGTGAAAAAGAATAAAACACAGATACAAACACAAGAAAGAGTCAGTGCTACAACACAAACAACCACAGGTATATTAAAGCTATTCTTATATATTAGAGATAAACAAACTTTCATCTTTCTTTTAAAATTCACTGGGACTATAAGTCTCCTTTTTCTAACATGACTGGAGTTTATAATAAAAGGGTTTCTTATAGAAAACTTTTATCATGAAAAAAGCATTTCTCTTCTAATTTGTTGTATAGTACATATAGAACTAGCAGTTAATAGATAAAAAGAAAGCATCACCTTAAAAATTGCATCAAATTGGAACTATCACTTTATTATTATAATTCAGTTATTAAGATAATTGCAGTCTGAAAGTGTTGTATACTCGCTAACCATTCATGTAAGTTTTTGTTTTGTTTTTGTTTTTGGTTTAAATGGATAAAAATCAACCGAAATGCTATGTAAATTCCTTTGGTCAAAATTCACAATCTACTGGAGGTATATGAAAAGTTTTTCTAGATATTTGATATAATATCAAATTTTACTAATTTATATAGATACAAATCAAAATGTTCAAAGATTCAGACAAACAATAATGAGCGATTGTCGTATAGCATATGCGTGTTTTGGTGCAGCCCTGTCATTATTGCTTCTTACAGGACCACATATTATTTTCACTTATGTTAACAATGCTGATTTTTTTTATGAAAAAGGAGATGATCGTGTTCCTTTCGATAGAGCAAGAGATATATTGGCAGCTATAGCAAGCCTGAATTCAATCTGTGATCCAATTTGCTTTCTCTACTTCAACACTAAACTACTGCACGAGATAAAAATGATATTCAAATGCAGAAATTCTGAAATTTAACCTATTATTTATTTATTTTTATCCACTTTTAGAAACGAGTTTAATAACAAAATATTTAATAAAAGTATTTAATATTTAATTTTAAAAGTAATATTAAAACCAATTTACTTCATATTTTTCT
Organism: Euphysa ruthae; assembly: GCA_035046665.1. Taxonomy (NCBI): domain Eukaryota; kingdom Metazoa; phylum Cnidaria; class Hydrozoa; order Anthoathecata; family Corymorphidae; genus Euphysa; species Euphysa ruthae. Next base: position 10,021 of record JAUZNK010068302.1, read on the forward strand.
ATTTCTCATAATTATTAATCTCACCAAAACAAATTCAGCACATTACCTACAAAATTTTACTTTGATAAATTTTTTGTTGACAAATATGGCAACATTTAAATACGACATACTCACAAACACCTGCCAATTCTAGGAAAATTTTTTTTAGATCATAATAATAGTGTTTTTTTTTTTTTTTTTAAATGCTTTTCCAACTTTTTCTTTATTTTTTTTTTGTAGCACATTTATCTATTTTCAATATTCATAACTAGATAATTCATTTATATTTACATATAGAAAATTCTTTCAAATAAATCAATAATATAATAAAACCAACAACATATTTATATAATATATAATATATAATATAGACATATTCAATTATATCTCAGCTATTTGAATTAGTATAAATCTAAAGGAGGGTTGAAAAGATGAGGATTAAATTAAACTTCTTTTCTTTTATTTTTATTTTATATATATATATATATATATATTTATATATAACATTTAGGTTTCTTAATAAAAATTTGTTTTTGCTTTTTGGCTAATCATGAGCATCTCTAGATATTGATAATTTATTAGTTAACATTCAATCGTTCGAAGTTATTTAATACATATGCATAAATTATTTTTTCAAATTGCAGGTTTCTAGTCTAGCATATAATTCGTCAACAATTTTCAAGATTCTCATAACATTAAGCATGTCAAATTTAACAGAAACAAAATTTTTTCATTTCTGATAAAATAAAATTATCAAAAAGAGGACGTATCTACTTTATTCACAGAAAAATACCATACATGGGTTTAATTAGTACGCTTCTAAAAACAAACAATAGCATATAAATAAAACATTTCAAAAATGAATGCTATAATAAAATATAGGATTCAAAACAGATATAAAAAAATATTGCTTTTGAAAGAAACTTTATTTCATTAGATGAATTTTATACAACACTTAACATGATCTCGAATAACAAAACAACGAGTCTTCATCAGTTTTATTCAAGAAACATTAAAGAACAACACTAAAAAATCAAACACTAGCTCATTTCCACTGTGCTTTATAAAAAAAAAAGTGTTCTGTGGACTTCACACTAGTTTGCAAAATTTGAAAAGACTATTTTTTTAATTTTCTGAAATTTGCAAATAAAGAGCCCCTTTGACAAAAATTTTTAACAATAAAAATCTACCTGTTTCAAAGGAATACATCTAGCTGGAAAATTAAACTTAATAAACACATCAATGAGATTAATTTTATTCTACAGTATTCTACAGTACATTTAAGATGCAAACTATTATGTTTATGACTATACTAAGAACAGCCAGTTTCTTTTAAATAGTTTTAGGGTGAAGAAAGCTTTTGACAGAATGCCACATTAGGTAGTTTGGTTGGCTTTGAGGAAATTAGGTATAGATGAGTGGTTAACTAAGACTGTACACCAATGCTAAATAATTTTAGGCTAATTATTCACTCAGTGATGAATTCAGTGTAAATGTTGGAACACATCAGGACTCATTATTTAGTCCTTTTTATTTATTTTGCTTTTAGAAGCACTCTCAATAGAGTTCAGAAGAAGTTGTTCATGGGATTATACATTGTATACAAATAATTTGGCCCTTATAGAGTCTTTGAAATATTTAGTTGAAAAGATCAGAAGAGAAATGGTTTATACTGAATATTAAAAACTAAAGCCATGATAGGCATCAGTGAATTCAAGTGTATCCTTGAAGTTGGAAAGTGGCCTTGTGGAGTTTACAGGATAGGAGTTAGTAGTGATTCAATTTTTTTTAGAAATTTAAACATTGGGTATATAGGAAATACAGTAGAGCAGCACGAAGGTTAACAGCTGACATACACTTGATATATGAGGGTTGAAAATATATATATATATATACATAATAAGTTTTTCTAAACAAAAACCAAGAGAAATAATTTATCGCAAACACGAGTTTTAACATTAGTACTTTCAAGGATGATTTGAAAAGGTAAAATAAATAACACTATTGATCATAGCGTTTTCGGAAATAAATTTTTAGAGATTTAGAAAAACACACGCATACAAAGAGATTTCGGCTAATAAACACTCTAGTAATATCAGTAGGAATTTAAGAAAATTCATGAAAAGATCTGAAAAAGATCTGAGCTTGAAAAAAAGTTGCATAAGATACGCCTAACTGTTGATCAAATTGCTTTCAGAAAGTAAAAAAATTTTCCAAGTAGAATATATAATAAAAGAAAAGACACTATTTTTCAAAAATTTGAATATGCTAACTCCATAAAAGATAACAAAAAGTTTAGGAAAACAATAAAACCCATTTTTTCAGATAGGAGTCCAACAAACAATAGTATAACGCTTGTTAAAAATGAAAGTATATTATCAAATTAAAAGTAAGTAATTGAAACGTTGAACTCATTTTTTAAAGAGGCTGTTAGTAATCTAGATAAAGAAAATGAACATTTACTAAATGAAATAGGAAGTAGCAACAATGGCAACGTTAATGAAATTCTAAACCATTTTAAATTTCATCCAAGCATTTTAAAAATCAAGGAAAAGGCTTCTCAAAAAAATTTGTTTACATTTTCTTTATTAAGTCATGAAAATTTAGAGCAAGAACTACAAGATCTGGATGACAAAAAAGCTAAAACTTTCATAAAATATTCCACCTTAAATTTTAAAAAACTCATCTAAGTCTTACTCTTTTAAATATTTTAAACAAATCATTTGCAACATCAAATTTTCCAAGTGAATTAAAACTAGATGTTTTTCCAATATATAAAAAATTATAAAAATTATAAATCAAGTGTTTTTGAAAGACTGATGAAAAATCAAATCTCAGATTTTCTAAACAACTATCTGTCACCTTAATACGCAATGTGTATTTCTTGCAATGATGGAAAAGTGGAAAAATTTTTAGATGGAGCAGTTTTAATGGACCTCTCTCAAAAGCTTTTGACTCATTAAACCACGATTTTCTAATCGCAAAACTACACGCCTACAGATTTGATAAAACTGCACTTGAATTAATCAAACAGATGGCAGAATAAAAATAAAAAGAAATTTTAGTTCTTGGTCTCTGGAGGGTTGATGGTTAAGAAATGTAAAAAGATGTTATTAAAGTGCATTATTTGCTGCATTAATACGTTAACCATACACACTCTTTATTTTAACGATAAAACATTCAAAATAAAGCTAAAGAGTTTTTAAGCTATTGTAAGTGACTTATACGCAAAGCCTGGTAATAATTGTTGTACTGTGGGATGTGGAAAATCCAAGATAACAAAATCTATCAGGATATTTAAACTTCCCACACTTGCAGAGAACACAGAGTGGAGAAAAGAAATTTTATTGTTATGTTATATGTACCATGGATAACAATTTTAAGAAACAAATCGAAAACGATCGTGTTTACATATGTGAATAACATTACCATGCTGGTTTTATTAAAGAATGTAAGTAAATATAAAGTATATAAACTTCCAAAATTTTACAAGTGCTCAAAAAATTTTTTTATTTCATATAATAGAAAACATAACAGTTGATGACATACTCCTTTAATATATTTCCGAATTCAAACCAATTATTTTGATATTTTCGATAAATATATGTATTAGACATAAATTAACAGCAGGTCTTCCTTCTTTTCTAGCTGTTTGCAAATCAATGACAAAAAAGAAACTGATCCCAGGTCCATTCGCTTAATATGCCAAAACGATCACACCAGTCTAAAGACATAAATCCTCGAAAGAAATGTTGTATATTCAATGAAACTGTTCAAAAATAAAGTTTTTATTATAAAGATTTTAAAAGATGTTGAGAGACGAATTGAAATTTTAGACATTAAATAATGGGTGATAAAGAAAAAATGTCATGAAATAGTGTTAAAAAAATATCTCCCAGAATATACATTTCTAGAATTCACTATAAAAATTGACTCGGGCCTTGGTTACACAATTCAAATATATAATCGCTACATACCTCTCTTTTGGCAACAACAACAAAAACTATTGAGCTGCAAAAGTAAAGGTGTTCGATATCACCCTATGCTTATCAGATATCGTCTATAATTGGCAACAAAATCAAAGCTTGCATAACTGAAAAATAACGGTGTGCTAGAACCAAGTATGGTCAAGGAGTGTAATTATTACGGATATTCAAGAAAGATAGCCAACTTTACACATCGTGCCGTCAATGTAAACGTTTTTGTGTAGCTGTAACTACCATCTTTCATTTTGCGCTAAAAATTATTTCCTAACCAAT
>JAUZNK010068313.1:0-14257 GCA_035046665.1 Euphysa ruthae
CAAAGTGGATTTTATTCAATCTCATCATCTCATCTCCGTCGTCTTTCAGGACGCTTCATTCCTTAAGAATGGTCGAGTTTGTGTGGCAGCATGTAAGAACTGTCGAGGAGACTGTGAAAAAGGAGAAGTCATTATCGAAGAAAAGGAAAACAATGTTGACAAAGATGTATTTGGCATTATTGAGTGTATTCAACTGTATTTAATTGCTTCTTTAAACAAGGTTTTTATACCAACTACTTCAAAACATTTTTTCAAAATTATTAAATGATAATTTGCTGATTATCGTCATACCCCCGATCATATATTCCAGGAAGTAAATTTGTATGATTAAATATCACTTATCGCTACAAACACATATATTAATTTTTAAAACAAATCTAACAGCAAAATTATAAGATTACAAGTGCCTACATTTGATTTCCTGAAAAATACCCATTTACTGTCCTGGAAACTGTTCTATCACTAGTTAGTCATGTTTAGAAGAAGGTTTTTTCCTAGTTGACCTATTTTTAGGCCTTGCACCCCAGGACTATGACGAATTCTACAACTCCCCTGTGTATAAACACAAGTCACAATAACCACACTGTCGGTGGTATTTATGAAAAGTAAATGGTAGCTAGAAGTTGCCAATCACATGGAAGATTATTTTTTTTGTGGTTTTTAGAGAGCAAAGGAACGATTTGGCATTGTTTTGGCTACCTGTTGGCTTATAATGTTGAAGATGTCGGTATTGATCCAAATTTCTTTAAACTGCTCTACATCACTAAGAGCTGTTCTCCATTTCCTTTAGCTTTAGAAAAAGATTGCTGCACAATCCGGATGCAACTCTACTCAATATTAAACACTGTATGCAGCAAAACAAGATTTTGAGATTCAATTTATGGGTTTAGTTTTTCTACACCGGCTATCTGTCTTTCATTTTTGGGCCATTCCAAAAAAAAATCTTTTTAAAACTCTCAAACCTCTGTATAAATTTCTTTTGATATCCCTTCAACCCTGTATATTTGAAGTTCAAGTCACACTGATTTTAACTCCAAACCCTCTGGAAATTCCAGCATCTTCTACAGGAGTAAAAAACTTTTCTGGAAAATGTGTCAGTGCTAAGGGTATCTATATTTTTATCACCAAGTGTAACAGATATCTAAGTGTCATCCATGAAGGGTAATTGTTTTTTATTGTATTTATACATTCCCATGGAATGCAAAAAGAGAATTAAATCTATATATCTAGGTATTAGGTAGTTAATACTAGATTTAACCTCCCCCATTATGCAGGTCTGTCTCTCTGAGCTTCTTTTGTGAATCTCTTTGCACTATAGTCGGGTTGAATGTTAACAAAAGGAAAAATATTTTTTACTATTTTTCATAAAACCTTCATATTGTAAAAGTTGCAAAGCAATTTTTTTGACTGTGAAATGACTATATTTTCATATAAACTGCATTTTATCTCTGTGAATTCTCTATTAGCTAAACATGTTCTAGCTTCCTAAAAAACATTGTCGTCATTTCACAGGCAGTCATATCAGTTTTCGAACAAAAATTATCAATTATATAAAGATGATATCTGTTTGACCTTGTTTTATTTCAGTTGATGTGACAATTGATTGTTTTTTATCATACGAGACAATACCATCATCCTCTCATTATTACAGAAATTAGGCGATAAAGTTGAACTGGAACAAGCTGACATGACTTCGTTATTAACAAGCTTATTTGACGAGTGTGTCAAATATACATAGAAAGCGAAAATTTTGTATTTTAAACAGTATTCTGCTTGTATTCCTTATCAGAACAAAGTTAGTCGGACTTAAGTTTTAGTTGAAATTTTAGTGACCATGCCAAACTTAGGTTACTTTTGCCCAATTAAATTTTTTCCAAAAATCTTAACGTAGTATATTTATTCAGCTCTCATTTTTTGTAATACACTGCAAGCGATTTCTTATCTCTGCTAAATTCTTTTTGTACGCTATAAATCGCATATGTAAAATTTACATTTCCCATAAGTAAAATTTTTATTTTAAGTCAAAGATTTTTTCAGCAATTTTATATATCTATGCTAATAATTTAATGTGTTGGTTGTGCAATGAATATATAATGTATATACTATTGCGATATATTCCTGAGAATATGATATAAATTCAACGGCACAAGTGTCATTGCTGTAAGAACGTTGTGTAATGTTATACTACAGAGTTATAGTGAATATTGATTGTTTGGTGGGGAAGGTGAAACGGAACAAGAACATACTTGGTTTATGAATCATTATAGTCTTTGCAAAGAGAGGGAGTTGATCATATTCTAGCAAAAGACAATCACTATCATATTTGCTTTTTTGGTAATGTATACAGACAGGAAAAAAAATTCTTTTGTGATCTGCTTTTATTTTTATTTTGGACACATCAGGAAAAATTAATACACTACATTTTACCAATCAATTTCCAGACAGTAAGACCATTCATATTGTATCATATAAAGACAAATGTGAGAAAAATTTCACATAGAATATATACAAGAGCGATGGAATTTTTATTAAATTGAAATAACATCATTATTTTTCTCCATCAATGATTTAGTTTCCAGTGGTATTTTTTCTTTGCTGCCTAAATATCATCTAAGAATAGTACAACAATGCCTAATTCTAATGGCTTTATATTTACTGTGATGAAATTATTGAATTTCAACTATTGAGTTTCTTCGATTTAATCAGGCTAGATATAATTTCCAGCATAACATCAACAACAAATTGACAGATTAGTAGCAGTCAGTATTTTAAATGTATAAAAATGTATTTTCTATTGCGTACGCGATTGAGTTTATGTAAGGGGTAAATTGCGTATATAAAATGGAGAAAAATCATCTTGCCTACGCAATTTATTGTGGTGGTGCAAAATTATTATTGAAAGGCCTGGTTATCACACAAATATTTTGAAAAACGACAGCCAAATCAATTTTTATTGCACACTTTATATTATTCTTGCTTGCTGACTGGATGATGTCTTTATTTATCAATTCGTCCCAAACCATAAATTATGTGATCAAATATACTTATATAATTTATATTTTCACTCTAGTTCACCCAAGCACTTGCAATATAACGAGAAGGTTCATGCGATTTGCTCAAGGTGGCCAGCCTCCTTTAATGAAGGAAAAAAGGCGAGTGTTATTTTGAAAGGGGGATCTGCCAAAATTGTTCAAGATAGGGCCAAATTTATGAACTCCATGTTTATTATCAGTGGTTTATGCAGCTGAAGTTGCGAGAATTCTTAAAAACGCATGTAAACTGTAATATGCAAATGTCGTATGGAAAACCCACTAGTAAAGCTTCTGCTAAGCTTAATTCACCGATGTCAAAGGTTCCAGCTGTTGAGAACATGTGGGGAGCAAAGATTTTGCCAGATGAATTTGAAGGAAAAGACAAGACAATAGCACTCCAAATACAAAAACTCAAGGAGCATTATTTGTTACAATCCTATAACTGAAAACTGACGTTGATATCATCTGCAATGGAGAAAATCTTTCCAACTTGAAGAAAAATGTTTATAGAAGAGGGGAAAACTGTGCAACAAGTGGTTGACATTTTAAAACATACTTTTGGTACTCGTTCAATGATTATATCACTATGAATTTGTGACATGAGCATCACTACTAATTTGCAATTTTCTTTTAAAATATGGTATAAAATGACTAATTTCCTCTCAAAATCTTCCAGGCCCCCAGGAATTCTCGTCCACTGTATTCGTCTCTTCCCCATATAATTTGCACACCCAATTTGTCAACATCCCAGGGAATTTGCACACTTAATTTGATAGCGGGCTCAGGACAAATGAAGTGTACAAATTACCAAGGGCCAGGAGAGCAAATTAGTGATTTTATGCTATATTTAATAACAAAAATCTTTAATGATTTAAAACTTTGTGGTTCTGGGTGTCTGCAAATTCCTTGAAGGTGGCAAGTGGGATATAGTTTCATCACAAACTGATAGACATATTTGGTAAGCAAAATACATCGAATCACGTTGGTAAAATATGTAAACAAAACCCATGTTGTTGCTTCTAAGTCGCTGATCGAATTCAAATTTTACAGTGTATTTGATAAAAAAAATAATATTGACTTGTGCTATGTTTATATTGACCAGTGTTAACCTTCCTTCCACAACTCGTCTATTAGTTATATCGATGGCGAAATAGCCTTTTGGAATATGAATTTACTCCCATGCTTGGTTCAGTTTGAATTGTTACTCCCACCCCCTCTCCGGGAACCACATGAGTCGGTCCAATGTTATCTGTGAATACCTGAGGGTAGGACTGAAATATTTTTGCCAAGAGGTGGCTGTATAATCAACCATAGGGTATTATTTTTTAATGGCATATGGTGTATCGTGTATTTACAATAATTTCTCCCTTTGGTGTGTACATTTTAGCGTTTTTGTTTGTTATATCAATGTAAAAACATGTAAAAAACATGTCGGATTATACCTTTTATTTGTGACTTCTCAGAACTATCTATAACTAGGACCTATAATTTGACTCCTTTTTATTTGTGAACTTCTCAGAACTATCTATAACTAGGACCTATAATTTGACTCCTTTTTAGTCGTCAAATTGGCTACTGTGAGTCAATATTTGTTCACCCTAAATGGAGTATAATGACTCGTTTTTTGGAGTCGGTATAGGCACTCTAATTAGACTCCCTTTTAGCCGTCAATATTTGTTCACCCTAAATGGAGTCATAATGACTTGCTTTTTGGAGTCGGTATAGTCACTCTAATTTGACTCCTATTTAGTAGTAAAAATGACTCCTTTAAAATTTTGTTTAGCAAAAAGTTTGTAATAAACAGCATTTGAAACAGCTGAGACAGTTGACTGTAGTTAGTTTTTGATATAAAATTTATATGATAATATTTGATAAGAAAATATATTCCTTTGATTGTGCTGTCTCAGAATAACTTGGCTATACTTATAATTACATGGCTATATTTATAAAATCATTAATGAGCTTATCGCAATGACATCTCTAAAGATTTCACTTTATTATGTAAATAATTTAGAATTGAATCTATGTAAAAGTTTTTTGCTTTGCTTTCAGCTGATTTTACAATCTAAAATATCTCCTAAGATGGTTGCCAAAAATTGCAGAATCAGCATATATTCACGCACAATCAGAAGCATAGTTGCCGTGTATTAATCACCATCAGAGCAATATGGCAAAAATTCTTAGATAATACAAAGATGAAATATTCAAGACAAACTAAACTATATTGGTTGAAACAAATATCATGAAAATAGACGTGTAAAAAGGGTGCAGCAGTCGGAAGTATGTGCTAGTACCTTTGTTGCTGCTGTGTATCCTCTATTTGAACAAGCTGATTTCTTTGGTTAACTAGCATAACCAGCTGGCTCAGCAAGGACTCTTCCCGCTGGTGATTCTCTTCCGTCTTTTCACTTTCTGAAAATAAAAGTAAAAGTATGCATATTTTTAAGATATGCTCATCACCTGTGTAAAGATGTAATGGTACTGCTAACTAAACCATCAAATATATAAACGAAATTTCTAGAAGGGGTTTTTTGCTATTCAGATTATCGCGTTAGGTGAAAAACAAATAGTTTAGCTTTTAATCTATAGATAAGGTATTTAGCTTTAGTATCAAGAATCTTAATGAAAAATTGAGCTTGAAGGAAAATGGTAAAATGATATTTCTCTATATTTTGGTTCTAAAGCAACAAAAATAACAAACTTTACTTAATTATCTGAGAAACACATATTTCACTAATGATAACACCATTTTTTATGAAAAAATCAAATATAATTCTTGTGCACTTCAGGTCTTTCTCACGTTAATATCTCCATATCTGAAAGATGTTTTATTTCCATGAAATTAGATGAAACTTTGTATTATGTTTAAAATATTTTGAGTCACATATTCACCTTAAAAACAATATGAGGAGTATTTATAGAAAAAACATGTACTCCATCCATTTTGTAAAAGTACTAAAAATAAGCCTGTAAGAGTAGGAAAAACAGAATGACCAAGTAAGAAACCATCGCAAATATAGAGAAATCAAACATACCGCTCATTGTACTTAATACTCGTAGTTCACGATTGATTATTTCACAACGTCTTTCCAGATCATCGCCTTGTGCTCTAAATAAGAAGTTATTGCAATTTTTACCCATTTATTTATAAGCAAAAGGAAATGAAATATAAACTAGTTGGTTGGTGTCAACCTAGATAACATAATGAGCTCAAAATATTACAAACAACAATAAGAATTTGTACACAATTTTAATCCCTAAAAACTAAATAGATGAAGTAAAAGTGATTATGTTTAAAAATTTGCAGGAATCAACCTTACATACTTCCTAAGACAATACACCCACGAGCAGTATGTAACATTGATGTAATGTAACTACTCACAATAGAGCGATTTCGTTTTGTCTTCTAATAATGTCATTCTTTTTATTTACCAAATTAAACCATTCCTGTAGCAGATCTTCTTCCTCTTCTTTGTCTCCTAAAATATATATTTATTTTCTTTAAGCATCTTTTCGTTTAGTTTTTTGTATAATACCTGCTATAAAACGTTAGTGCCCCGTTTTTAAGATTTTCAGTTTCCTGCAATTATCTCCATATATGCTTTGTGGTTATTTTACTAACATTACATAAAGAAAACATCTTAATATTAAATAAAGTACTTCTTCTTTTTAATGCTCCCTAAATATGAGTATTGGCCGCAGTTCACAGTACACTTAACATTTAATATACTGTTTAATACCAAGATTAAATAATGAAACCTGCAGCCATAGCTTTTCTCAATTCCATTTCCAATTTTTGTGCTACTTTGTCCAATGCTTTTGTTTCTTTCTCTAGCTCAGTTAACTCACCGCCATAATATTCACCTGCAGAGAGTAGATTCTAAGAGGAAATAAGAAAATTAAAGTAGGTATCATACTCGGTCTTAATATATTGCTAACTCTATAAGAAAGAGCAAATATTTGAAGCAGAATTAAACCTAGTGATAGTGCAAATGTATGAAATTCATTTCACACATTTCTAATCACTAATAAAATTTTTAAGTAAATTTTCTTAGGATTCTAACGACACTTACTAATTTTTTCTCAGATTTAGTAAATTAATTTACCTATGAAGTGGACAGTTATGTTTCTTAGTTCCTATAGGTACTTATAAATTTAATATTTTGTACACTACCCAAGCAGAAAGCCAGTAAGTTCACTCATATATACAGGGATGCTTTTGCACCAAAAACTAGCTCTATAGGGTATTCTCAACTGATTATTACCTAAATAAGGAAATAAAACAAATTGAGAGTTTAATGTCACTGATGGGCATTTGCAAGACCAACAAATGCAAGACCAGCAACAAATTTCAAATTGAAAACATATCACATAGACCTGCTCTATTCAGAAGAACAACAAATTAATGTTATAAAAAAATCTTGAAACACAAGTATTCGAAAGAATACGCAACTATGCAGGTAAAAATTGTGTGTGCTAAACAATCTCTATCTATAGGACATAGATCATTTGATTTTTAAATACTAGGTAGGTAGGTAGTGGTTATAGAAATAAACAGAACCAGAAAAATTGCTGAATATATCAAAAAATAGACAACTCCCTCAAATATACAATTTAGCAAAACTGATAAGAACAAAAATTTTTGATAAATTTAACATTACTATACTTGTTCCTGATGAGAATATAGAAAATAATAATGAGAAAGAAATTACCATGCCATGAGTTTAAATAATTTATTAAGGCTACAAGATAATCAGCTCCAGTCTTAATGCCTGAAGATAGTTTGATATTATGACTAAGTTGAAAAACCAAAACGTTTTAAAGATAGAAATAGTTAAAGTAAAGAAGGTTCCTGGTTGTCACGATCACAAAGACGAGTTAGAGACTTGACTAGCTGAGTTAACAACTGAGATAAGTTTTAGGTTCCAATATCAGAAAGGCTAGTAGTAAATTATGACAGCCTTGTCAATATTTTCACAAATGGAATTGATTACACTGCAGGACTGTGTGGAAGGAGAACGTTATAAGAAAAGATAACTGGTGGACTGTAGAAGAAATAGACGTAAACAAATGTACAATTCATATGGCTACAGGAAGATTGTCACAGACAAAGACGCCAAGGCCTTACCTGTGAAAAGATGAGTCCTTGTGATTGATAGGAAGGTAACCAGGTACAATAAAGTCAGCATAACTATGGAAAGACCAAGATTTGTTTCACAAAAAAAAGGTTCCCCATGAGCAAAATTACTGCAAAGACGACAAATGTTGGTAAATGAAAGAGATACAGGTTTGGATGATGTTTCAGTCTGATTTAGGTTTACAAATAATTATCGTAATAACAATAACTATCGTAATACAATATTGGGTTTAAGATAAGCCCTACTGCCTTGTTTGAACAGCTTGCACAGAAAGTCAGATTAGTCTATTATTTTGCCTTTTAAATATGAACTTTTTGTCTTAGCAAAAACTCAAAGAAGCGAGCCATTACAGGTGCAGGGTCACCCTCAAAGCACAAATTGGCACAAAAATTGGAATGGCATTTAATAACTTTTGATGGAGCAACCTCTCAAAGTTACTAGTATTGAGTTCTGGCTCCTTTATACCAGTCCGCAATGTAGCAATTATGAAACTAATAGATGTCTTTCTAACTTATAACACCCTGGATACTCAACAACTTCAAGCAAGATTTAAATAATTATTTGATAAAAATTTTGAGAAAATTTAAAACATACTCATAGTAACATGTTTATGGGCCTAAAATAACCATACATGGGCATATTCTGGCATCAATCATCAATTGCTACTCCCTTATTATAACTAACTTAACATATATTTTCGGAAACTCCTAAATGACCTAAATAAATTGACAAATTAAATACAATGTAAAACTGATGCATTATTTCACAAACTAAAAAAGAATGTTTTGCCGAATATTTGGTTGCTAAGCTGCTAATGTTGAATTATTTGAAATAAAATAAAAACAAAAAGCAGCTATGTTATCTTGGTAAAATTTAATCACAACTATTTCTAATTTTATATTCAAAAATAAAACTCCATCACAAGAAGAACAAGGTGTTACTTAATATGTTCCATATGTTCCATTATTATCAATTTTATCTACAACGGAAGAAGTGACTCATTGAGCATGTGCTTTTTTATCACAGATAAAAAAATTTCATAATGATATTTCCTAGAAAGACTTATACAAATGTTCATGAATTTTTAAATTTAAAAAAAATTGCTAAAACAAACTCGCCAATCATTTATTTTCACAGAGTATACACATATATCAGTTTTAACTTCAAGCAAAATTAAGAAAAAAAAATTAATAAACTGTTTTACACATGGTCGAAAAAATGACCATGTCTGGATCAAAATAAAAATGTAACAAAAATAAAAATGCTTTCAGCAGGTAGCAAAATGGTCAAAAAGAAGCCCTCGATGGTCCTCTAACTTCATTAATAATCTAAAAACAAAAGATTGAATGGTTTTTTGAGAAAATTCTAACAAGACTAATTTGATTATGGGTAAAAGGAAATCTTCTATGGTGTTCTAACTACCCGCAAAGTTTAAAAAAAACGATGGTTTTTCATAAAATTTCAGACATCATTTTCAGTCCAAAAAATTACAATATTTGGGCCAAACCAAAGAAGGATAGCTTTCGACAGGTGGCCACATAAGTCAAAAGAAGCCCTATATGGTTCTAACTTATGTAGTGTTTCAAAAAAATATTTAATGAACGGTTTTTGAGAAAATGTTATTTTATTACAATATTTGGGTCAAGTACTGAAAAAAGAAGTCTTTTGACAGGCAGCAACATTGGTCAAAGAAGCTCTTCATCGTCTTCTAACTTCAAGAAAAAAAAGAAATAAATACATTGGTAAATTCATAGGGCCCTCTCGACGTTGCCAGGGGTCCAAGAAAATGAAATTTTTGATTTAAAAATTGTTGTAAAATAATTATAAAATAATTATAAATCATTTTCTTAATATTATTATGTTGAATATTTAGTAATCCCAGACCACCATCTGTCTTATAGTAATTAGCACTGACTTTCCTTGAAGTGCTTGCTTCAAAGGCAGATGGTAATAAATGTTAATAATGATAATGGGTGACTGAACAAATAAGGTTATGAGAAAAACGTAATAAATTTGTGGCAAAAAGACTTATTTTAAGTTCAAAGCAGCAAAATGCTCTAAAAATTTGGACAAATTTTGAAGTCTGCTTTTTATTAAATTAATATTAAAATATTAAAATTAATATTTTATTTTTATTAAATTAATTATTTTTGTTGTTGTTTCTTTTTATTTCAAAAAATTCCAAAAAACAAATAAATTTTATTTTTCTGTCTTTTGTTTTAACGTCTACCATTTTGAATTTCTTAGGTGTTGCAAACTTTCAGATATATTGCATTCATCATTAAAGCTGAACCTTTTTAATTTCAAAAACAGGTTTTTAAATTTATTCATTTTAAAAAGTTAAAAACTTTTTACAAAAGAACAAATTTTGACATTCATGTGTCATGATGCCATAATAAGTTTATACAGTTTCAGGTTTTTTGGACTAAATTCATTTATGGTTGTTTTTTTACCAGAATAAAACTTCTTTTAAAATACAGTAACATGAACTATTTTTTATATTACTTGAAAATATCATATAAATTCTTGAAAAAATATTGTAGCACAATTTTGACAGCCACAGGCTGAAATAAATTTACATTAAAGAATGAAAACTTACAAACTCTTCAAGTTCATAGAAGTAATCGTCAACTGGCTATTAAAAAGAAAACAAAAATGGAATTTAATTATAGATATTTACATATAATTATACTGCGAACCAGTTCTCTTTTTTTTTGGTAAAGCTTAAAAAAACATATATTTATAAATAAAAAAAATATATTTATAAATAGATCAAAATAATTATCAACAATCTCAAATTAAAACAAAAAAATTTTGTGAAACGATTTAAAAGTCTGAAATGATTCACAAATTAAGAAATTTGGGTAATGACAATTTCTTATGGTCAGCCTAAGAAAATTTTAGATCATGGATGTATCAACATATTTTTGAAACTAATACTATATAAAATATTCGAAGTAATTCAGAAAAGTTGTTTAGTGTCACAAAGCCATTTTGCAGTGTCTAAAAATTCAAAAATGAAGATAACATTTTTGTGCTATAACAAAAAAGACTTGAAAAGTAGTAATTAAATACAAAGGTGGGATTTTCTTAGAAGTCAATTTATCACCTTTTCAATAGACCAGAATCAGCACCATAACCAAACCTCATTTTTTCTATGAGTAATTTTTCCTAGTAATACTTACCACATCAACATCACCGTCAGTGAGTTTACTGTCATCACTGGATTCGCTCTCTCGATTAGCTGAATCAACAATATCCTCTCCTTCCTCTTCTTTTTTCATTTGAGCTAGTTCAGCTGCTATCTCTGCAGCTATAAAGAGAAGTATATAGAGTATAATTATAAACAAAGAATCTGGTATATTCATCATTCATTTTTCTTAAAAAAAAAATATTCAGACAAATAAATATTAAACAATAACATTTATATCTTTTTCAACTATATCAAAATAATACCATAAAAATAAATAGATGCTAATTTATTAATAAATTAATAATTTAAATTAGTAATTGTCAAATTTTAGTAAACTGATTGAAAATAGCAATGAGCACTTTCAAATGTGGTAATTGTCTAATTCTTTTAAAATGATTGAAAATAATCAAAAGAATGAAACATATCATCAAATGTTGCTATTACCAAACTGCTGATTCAACAAGAAGCACGTACATCTAATGGTTATAATGAAATTTAATCTTAAAGGGTAAAAATATTTTAAAGATGGTAAAATTTTTAAATGCCATAAGTGGTTACAGCCCTGATTTTTAAGTCAAAGGTGGCCAAAGTTTTAATTACCCTCCTAAAAAAAAATTGTTTCATGTATTAGTCTATTTAGATTTTTAAATTATTTTAAGAAAAATATACCTCTCAACATTGTAAAAGTTATATCATCACTATATGAATGAGGCAATGTATCAATTTCATACAACCGTCTTCATCAAGAACTTTTAAGTTAAAACAAGGAGTTCATCAAGGATTGATACTTTTCCAAAATACTTAAAGCAATGTTGGAAGAAAACATTCCAGTTATTTAAAATTTTCATCGAAAAATTTTTGCATTGTATATTATGGTTGCTTAATAGAAAATACTGTTGCTATTATATCTATAACCTGATTGGTAAATAAAAAGATATTTTTTGGTAAAAAATTTTCCCTTGGCTAAATACAGGTTGTCATAACAAAATAATTCATAAAGAAGCTGCAATAAAGTGAGGACTTCTAAAATGAGTTAATCTTCATTACTGTAACTTTTAGAACTGGATTGAAAAAAATTTTTATTTATTTGTCCAATCCTTGATAACAAATGAATTTTTTTTGCGGATTCAATAACATGAGTGACTTTGAAAAAAGAAATGTAAATATCACCAGCAAATAATCTACAAAAAAAAAAAGAGGATTCGACTCAATATTGTTAAAAAAATACGTAAAGAAAAAATAACTTGGTAATAGATTTATGATTTGCAAAGAAAATCATCACATATCTCAAAGAAAATATCCACTCATTACTTTTCAAAATGTATAAGGAGATAAACAAAAATTGTAGATGTAAGATATAAAAGAATTAGGTGTCTTTCAAATAGCAGTATGGTAATTAAGGCATATGTAGATAAAAAAAAAAAGCATATGAAAAAAGGAAAGAAATTTTTTTATAATAAAACATAAACTATTTAAAAAAAAAAATTTCACCCCAAGAAAGCCTTTATTTCCATAAATGAAACATTATTATCAACTATTCCACCTTTACAGGACAGTTAACATTAAGATAATCCACCAACAGATTTTAATAATTGCTATAACTTTGCAGCCTAAGTTTGCGTAGTATATCAGGGTATGCATGGTTCTATCAAATTTACCAGGATTTTGATAGCTCCAAAATAAATTATTATTTACTGATCATATTTATCCTTCTAGCGTGTAGCCCTGTAGACCATAGTGTGATATTTAAAAGTCAATGTTTTAACTATTATCATAAGACTTTTTATTTTGTGAATTTTATATTTAGTTCAAATTCTATGAACCTGTATTTTACAGAAATTTGAACAACTCAATTTTTCATATGGTAAAAAAAGTGATATTTTCTATTTCTTTTTTGTTATTTCCTAATCTATCCATATGATGAGGTTAGGAGAGTTGTCCAACTCCATTTAACTCAATAGTCTTTTTTAAAGTGTTATGTTGATAATCCAGTAGAATTTGGTTTGGACCACAATCAATGTATTGACCTGTACATGTCACATGACCTGTACATGTCACATGACCTGTACATGTCACATGACCTGTACATGTCACATGACCTGTACATGTCACAATATTTTATACTTTTGTTTTCAATTGGTTTGTAGGAGTTCTTATAATTAAAATTTTTAGGGAAGATTTTTAGGAAAGGAATTTTATGCTCTTGTTCCTCTTCAGTGATGAACTTATTATTTTTTTTGTAATTTGATTTATCTAATGTATTGAAAACAAGTGATCTACCTTTCTGACCAAGATTCTAGATGCCTGGGACATTCTAAAAATACTAAATAACTTTATCATACATGCTTAGGTTTCCAACAGTGATAATACGTCACATTTTCAGAAAATAGTGCATCATCAAACTAAATTTTTAACCATGCCATATTAGGATTTATTATTATAACACATACCTTTAAAACACATAACTACATAGAATTAATCCATTCAAAATAATCACACATAAGACTCTGAATTTAGTCCAGAATTCCTAAATTTGCTAGTACTTTTCTTCAGATTGATCAAAAACTTTTAATCTAATTTGTAAAATATGGCTAATAACAAAAAAAGCCTACTTTAAAAAAACTTCTGAGGTGAAATTTGATTGCAGTGAGGAGTTAATGAAACTTAAATCAAAGAAAGTTAAATTATTAAATACTCAGCTAAATTTATAGCTTTGTTTACTTGTAAAACTAGTTTGTAGTTTTTATTCTAAAGCGCGAGATATCAAGACTTATATTTAAAAGAAGCAAAAGCCTCACCAACATCTCTTTTCGGTTTATGCTTACAGTCTTTTTCAAAAGCATCAAACTGTACTTTCCTTGACTCAGCATACGAAGAGGCTAAGTCCAGGGACT
>JAUZNK010068324.1:0-14256 GCA_035046665.1 Euphysa ruthae
TTTGATATTGTAATAGCTTGAGTTTAATTTATTATATTTAGATGTTGTAAAAGCCAAAAGACGAAGGATGCAGCTTTCTAATGATATTAAATGTTACTAATAAATATTTGATACTGTTAGTGTATTTATTGCAAAATCCTATTTTTAACGATTTCACCAAAATACTACCTTCACAGAAAATGCACGCTTTAAAAGCACAAATTATTTTATGAAAGAATATAGTTAAATTTACCTGTTAAAAAAAAAATGGAAAAATGATAGTAATTGGACACTTTTTGGCCCAAATGATGTCATCAATTGTCACCTAAATTCATGAAAAATATTGTGTTACTAAACACCTTAAACTTGTTTTAGTTTATGGTAAATTATCATTGTAATCAAATCCTTTCACTTTAATATTGGTCTGAGTATCAAGAAATTAAATTTTAACTTTCCGAAATTAATTTTTGGGCTCAAAATGACGTCATAAATGCTCAAGGAAATTTATATAAAACATGCTATTTTTGATGTTCCAACAGATGTGCTATTCCAGCTAATATTATCACTTTAACTAATTTAATTGACTCTAATATTGATTAACAATTTATAATTTTATTTTAGTGTCCAAAATTGATTTTGGGCTCAAAACTAAAAAAAAATTTACATAAATTTTTTTTTTTTTTTTTTGAAATAATGAAGAAAATTTAGTTAGAAATTTTTTAAAGAAAATATTGTTACAGAAAAATTGTTTTTGAGGAAAAATTTTTTGCAAACAAAGCTTTGAAGAAAATAATCTGTGGTTTATAAGTTTTAAGCATATAGGACAGTATATTTTGTGGTAATGAATTTTTTAAAGAAAATATCTTATAAAAATCTCGTTATGAAAAACTTTTTTGAGGAAATTTTTTTTGCAAATGCTTTGAAAAAAATCAACATTCACTTATAGCTTACCAGGCTGATGATTTCTCTCCTTAATATATGTGGCATTATTTATTATTTATATCCCAGTATAATCTGTTGTGGTTTATAAGTTTTAAGCATATATTTTGTGGTCATTGGGAAATATTATGAAAGTAATAGAAAAGTGTTATAATTTTTAATGTCATTTTTCTTTATTATTAAAGAAGTTAGTGTTTTGGTGAAATTGCTAAAAATGGGATTTTGTTGCAATAAATACATTAACAGTTTCAAATATTTATTAGTAATATTTAATATCATTGGAAAGCTGCATATTTCATCTTTTTTTGGCCTTTTACACTATCTAAATATAATAAAATAAGCTATTACTATATCAAAAAGTATAGGAATGGCCAAATTTCGCAAATTATTGTGTTGAATTCAGAGATCATTTCCAGGAATCACTGACATCAAACGGCCGTGAATTGCAAAATTTAAAACGTCTATTAAAAATCTCCGCCTTGAAATAATATAACAAGTTTATATCGGATGCTAATTTTTCACATAATGATAAAAATATGGTAGACAACATGTGACTTATCTATTATAAAATGAAATTTTTTAGATTAATTTTTACAATATTTACAAATTGGAAGCATCAGAGGTTAAATTAACAACAAAACAAATGTGCAAACATATTACACTTTTAAGTTTAAAATCAACTTAAAAGATTTTTATCAGTTTTGCTCAAAAGAGATTGGTCGGATCCATAAACCGCCAAATCGAATTGGTCTCGCCTTTTATTTTATTAATGCATATTATTAGTGGTATTCAGCCATTCCACGCACCACTCTTTGAAATTCTTCAAATTTTCAAAAAGCAGTTTTGACTTTTATATGTACATCTTTTAGCGCACTTTCAAATTATTTATACCGCATAATATATTAGTGTCAAAAAAAATTTTTTTGGCAAAAAAACATGCAAAAATTGAAATTTTGCTAAAAGTTAAAATATATTCTCCACACCATTATGTTTGCGCAGATTTTTATTTGAAAGATTTCTGTAGACACTTATCATTGTCAAACGTTTTATTTAGGAAATATTTGTTTTTACTGCTGATGAAGGTAACAGTATTTATCGTGCTGTGACAAATTCAGTACAAAATTTTTTTTGCAGTTATACCCTAACATTTGGATTAATATGTTTTATGAACAAATAGAAGATGTTATATTAAGGGGGAGATAAAAAAAAAATTTGAAAAATATTTCTTTATTGTTTTATTGCCCCCACTAAACTTGGTCACACTTTGACGCCACAGCATAAAACCCCATTCAGCTCCTGGAATATGGTCCCACAGGAACTTCTTTAAATGAAAAGAAAAATAGTTTTAATATTGGGGAACAGATTGAAGAAATATTCTGTTTAACTGTTCGGTGTTTTATTTATGTATTTTGTGCCAACTTAGTTCAAACTAGAAAAATAAAATTGTAAAAAGAAAAATATATTAAAATTTTTTTTTTGAAATATTTAGTTGGGTTTGCCAGCTTGGTTACGTCAAAAAGATTTGTTTACAACTTGAAGTATAATCAAGTTTCCCATGATCTTATCGTCACATGTTTGGATATTTTGCATTTGTGTATAAATTCGTGATATTTAACAAATTATTTTAATTCCATTGCCCCAATAAACAAGTCCCTATATAACAATACCTCAAGCACTCTAAGTTATATTCAATTTATAATCTTAATTTCAAAAACCTTTCACTTTCAACATTTCCTCTATCATTTAAAGCTCAGCAAATTTTGTTTTTAAAAGCAGTTTCATTTTAGCAATTTGGTCAAATTCTTTCTTGCTGATTCAGTTACAGTTGTATTTCATATTGTTGTTTTGGTGATCTATAATTTGTTACTTTTTCTTGGTTTTCACATTTGTTATTGAATGTCAATGTTTTACTTTTCTTATTTTCTGAGTGATGGTAATTTTCTTCCGTATTTTGTAGTCACTGAAGAAGTCTTTTAATATAAAGACAAAATATTTGGTATTTGTTGTTATTGCCTCATTGCGCTTGTTACTACTTCCTTTTTAGAAAAAATTGTTTAAATTGAAATGAGAGTTTTGAAATTATAATTTGAATTAATGAATTAGAAATTTTGCACACTGATAGCCATATTTTATTGCCACTTCCAATGTCAATCAACTTGATAAATTTGCACTGGTGAAAGTTCATCTGCTGACAGTTCAGAAGGCATCCCAAATTCTCAAGAGGGTGTCAAAAATGGTTCATTTGTAATCATAGCATATGACTTTGCATCGGTATCTTCTTTAAATAAGTATGTTGCTAAGAGACTCGTTGGTTTAGCTAGTATTGTAGCAGTAGTATTGTAGTAGTAGCAGTATTGCAGAGGAAAACACAGTTGAATTTCAATATACTAAATAAATAGTAGAAATAAGTAGACGAAGAGTAAAAATAACGTGAGCAGATAAGACAAGGACATTGTACAACTTTCTCATTGTCCAGCATTAAAACACGGCTTCTATCATTGTGAGGAAGATTTAGACATTGATAGATTCTAATCTTGTATTTTATGATCATGTAAACGGTATAAGATTTTTACTTTATTATTGATTTCCCTTCTGTTTGAACTGATTTTAATAGCATTTTGACCTCTGAACATTATTTTTCAATGGTCATGTTGTGACATCACGATTTGACAACAAATTATTTCTGCAACAGTCATTTTTTCCAAAAATTGACAAAATTTGTTTAAATCTGCTATAAAAATCTTAAAACACTTATTAAAAGTATTTAAAAACTGTCCATTGTTTTGTAAGAACTGAACTTTGGACCTTTTTGTTTTCAAATATCTTAGGGAAAAATTAAAAAGACTAACCAATTTATGCAAAAAATAGATAAAAAAGTCAGTAGACAAGCAAATTTGAAGTCTAATTTATTATTGCCTAATTCCTGCGTTGTTCACCATGCAAAGCAAGCAATATTGCAGAGGTCTGCTGGTAAATGCCCAAGATATTAAAAGTCAAATGTTTATTTCTTTTTTTAAGTATATCTCTTCACTAATTTAAACTGCAATGACTGGAAGAGCTGGTGATACACCATACTTTGGTGCACCGCAAATCAGTGAATCAAAGTTAAGCGAAAAAGGTAACTTTTATTAAATTAAAAAAAATAAATAAAACTTATATGAGAAATATCATAATCTTAATTCTTTTTGTTTTAATGATTATCATATAATATTTCACAAATTTATACGTCCTATAGTTCAGCGTACACCAAAATTTTGGCAAGTTTTAGGATCATTTTACTCTTCGTAATAAAAAACTTTTTTGGTGTATGCAGTGCTTGTTTATAATTTTTATACATTATTAGATTTTTAAGGAGTGATCTTCACATTGTTAATTACTGTTTCTTAGAGAAAGCTTAACAGCATGTTTTCAAGGCTTTGTTCAAATTATTGCATTAAATTTTTGACAATTATTTTGGTTATTTCTAAGGATATAACCAATAATATCAAGATCATAAAGCAGTGGCTTTGATGATATTGCTGAAGCAATTTTAAAGCAATTTAATAATTATGAAGAATTTAAATTTAAGTCACAGTAATTTTTATGCCGCATGATTTTTTCACAACCATATTTTCATACTTAAGCCATACTATATTAGCAAATTTGTGGAATATTGATTTTGTCGAACATTTATTCTGTGAAACGTTGATTTTTAGCTAGAAAATGGCAACAACTTCAAACAAAGCGATATGCAGAAAAACGTAAATTTGGTTTCGTGGAAGCACAAAAAGAAGACATGCCACCAGAACATTCACGTAAAATTATTCGAGATCATGGTGATATGACGAGTAGAAAGTTTCGTCACGATAAAAGAGTGTACTTAGGGTAATAAAATAAAATTTTTTGCACTCAAATTTTACTTTAAAATGCAAACGGATCAGTTTTCGTGATGTGCATATAGGTGTTATCCTGACTAAAAATTATCCTATATGTTGAATGAGTTATACATCAAAATATGAAATGTGAACAAGAAAATTTGAATTTAAAAAATACCACTAATCTTATGGCATGGTTTTCAAAAAAAAAGTGAAAGTTTTGTTTCATCCAGTTAGACACTGAAAAATTTTATGTCAATTTAAAAACAATCAATGCAATCAAATTTATGCCAATATCAGTTTGTAAGCCAAGTTTTTAAATAAATAATTTTTTTTTCTAGTTACATCAGTTTGATAGTGCAGGACAATTGTCAGGCCATCAAAAAGAATTTAAAGATATGAGAAAAATTATATTGACGAAAATGTCAGTTTGCTAGGCTGTTTGATTTTTCTACAGATTTTGTGAAAATTGCTTTTTTAGTGGTTTTAAAATTTTGGTCCTGTTCTTTGATTTGCTGAAGTTTCTTTTTGATAAGCCTTGATGTTGGGCTTTTTCTTTAAATACTTAATAGGTCGCAAGAGAAAAATACTGTTTAAATAATTTCATGTCCACAGTTTTCTGTGAAAGGTTTATTTTTACGTATGGTATATATGTATATCTTTATTTTACAGTGCATTGAAGTATATGCCTCATGCTGTACTGAAGATGTTAGAGAACATGCCTATGCCATGGGAACAGATTCGTGATGTTAAAGTCCTCTACCATATCACCGGAGCTATCACCTTTATCGATGAAATCCCATGGGTTGTTGAACCAATATATTTAGCACAATGGGGGTAAATATATTTTATTATAAATAATTTTCATTTTTATATTGAGCAATTAGTTGTAAATGCGCTATCTTTATTGTTAAACTGTTGAGCTCTATCAAATACCCACGAGAAAATTTGCTAAAAAGTTTCAGAAAATTGAAAGTCATGTTTTTTACAGGTTTAAAATTTCAGATTATTGAAAAAATGCTGATCGAGTAGCTTGTTATGATTACTTCAGAAGTTTCTCATCTTTTTTCATGCCAAAAATATATCAAGGACATCTCAGATTTTTGTGTTTTTATGCTAAAATTTTTCATTAGATCATGGTATTTTATTATGTAATGTGTCTTAACATTATGCATTTTTGGGGTGAAGCTGCTATTTATTAATTAGGTGATAGATGTTAGTCAGTGTCCCAAGATCGGAAGAAACTTAGGAGCTAATCACTTATGGGCTATTTTATTTGTGGACTTCAAATATCAAATTTTTTATAATTTAAGGAAATATATTAATTTTGATATATTAAGTATAGTGGTCTTGTTAGAATTTTTTTTTTTGGGTGGGAATGGCCCAAAAATTCTTAAATTTTTGTTATGTTTAGAATTGTTGTTTCTGATATATTTGAGAGGGGGTGAACATGTCAGCCATCTGTTTTCAAATTTTTTTTAAAAAATTGTTGATGCTTAACTTTTTGTTTTTGTTTTAAAAAATACTACAAACTCGCACTGCTCTTATATTGACACCCAAATAATTAATGCAAATAAAACAAGCATGGATTTATATTTTCCAAGCTTGCCTATGCTTTCTTTCTTACCTACTTACCTACCTACCTACCTACCTACCTACCTTTATATTAACGGAATGACTCTAAAGTGACTTCAGAAGTTAGAGCAAAAATTTTTAAGAAAATTTTTAATGAAAAATATCTTCTCGATGCAATACTAAAGCCCCTTATTTTATAAAACAAGTTTACATGCCGAAAGACTGCTTCCGTGAAAGGCTAACCCCAAGTATTATTTGAATATGTTGTCCAACCTAAGCAACAGCGTAAACATGTTAAAATATATTTTTTCTATTTTTTTTTCACTGTACATTAAATGATGATTAATCTAACTGACTTTTAGTGATGCCTGCTGATTTGCACGACCAGTGAACATGAGTTCAACATGCTTTGTATTATATGCATAAATATTTGTTGACATGATGACTGTGCAGAAGCTATTTTAGGCTTAAAAGTCCGGTAAAACATTCTAGATCCAAAAAATCCAACTTTGAAGGGAGTTAGGTTGATATTAACAATACACAGGGGCTCTCTAATCACCTCAAACCCTTGATGCATGTTATTATGGTGATACAGATATTTTTAATGGAGATTGCTATATTATTATGGCAGTGATCGATGAGATCGTGGTATGACGGCAACGCTTAAAGGGTAATTTAATGAAATTATGATGCTCTTTGTGATTTTTTATAAGCCTGTTGATGTTAACTTAGAAGCACTGTTATGTTCAATGCTGATTAACTCTAGCCTTCCTAATAGAAACTTTTTCATCTATCATGTCTTTGAGTATCTTGTAAATTTCTTCGCTTTCAGTGCCGTTGAAAATACTGCCTTGGAAAGAGGACCCAATTATAGATATCTCATGACCCAATTATAGATATCTCGTCAACTTTCGTCACTCTAAAATAAATTGTAAAATTATCCTGAACCAGGCTATCTAAGTTCACAATATTTATTTTTATAAAGGTTGATAAGGGCTTCAGCATTTGATTGTTCTCTCATTTAATGCATTTAGTAAAATTGATCTTTTTTTAGCTTCAAATTGTTTTTTGCTTGCAAATTTATTAAGACACAATTTAGAGTAAAGATATTTGTTTAAGATTTACTATTTCAATCAGCTTCATCTGTTAATTTCCAACATATCTTAAATTTATTACATTTTAAGATCTTAAAAATTATTTTTCTCGGCTTAACCCCTTAAGCGTAACTGACGTAATATTACGTCGGAGTGTTTTTTGTCAAAAACGATACTGACGTAATATTACGTCGCAAAGGTTGGGTGTATAAAAAACTATGTAGCAGGCGTATTCTGGGCGCTATGGCATCGAAATAAAGCTAGAAAGATATACGAAACTTTTAAGACCAATAATGGTTCTTCATTATTAGTATTTTTAAAATTATGATGTTTTCAAAGGAGAGTTTTTTTTTAAATGGCAACCCTGTTTTAATGGCTCCCTGTTTTAAGATCTATCACACCATAAAGGTGTATTAGAGTGTAATATTTTTTTTTAGAGAAGAATTTACCCATGTTGTGTTCATATATAGCGTTTATTATGTCTGAAACAGCCCTAAATTACTCTAATATAAAAAATGGAAAAGCACTCATTGTTCTGAAAATAACCCGTTATTTTTAGACACACTTCACAAAAATAAAGGTGACGCTTAAGGGGTTAATAAACAATAAAAAATTCAAAACAAACATCCAAAATTAAATTGTAGATGGCTAAAATTCCCAAAATTTTATTATGACATTAGACACAATATTTGCTAACATTATTTAATATCTCAGTGTAATCAAACCATGACCTTTTAAAAAAATTTTTTAAATGCTGAAGGCATGCATGCCTTACTGAATGAATTTTCAAGATCTTTCAAGTCCAATGCTTAAAATTTGCTCAACTTGGCCACAAATTTTCTTCAGCATTTGATCCAATTTTTAATCCAATCGTTAATCTAAACGTTAATAACAAATTGCCTTTAAATCAGAAAAAATCTGATAAAAAGTGCAAGGAACTTAGAACCCTTAGTTTTTATATACTATTATTTATATACTTTTTATATATATTATTAGCAAAGATTATTATTTAAAGATTCAAAAGCTTTGTTTTATACATTTTTTTAAATGTTAAAAAACACAATCATACTTTTCCGCATAAGTGTGTTGTTCATGCCACCTTCTTTTGGAATGCTTTGGACCCTGTTTTTTGATAACATTGCCCACCACGGCAAGTTTAAAACATTGGGCTTTCTGGCTTCTTTGGAAGTCTGTAAAATCGCCCTCAGATATTGCTTATAAAAATTTTGAACCAGTTAATAATCACTTATGAGCTATTTTATTTGTGGACTTCAAATATCAAATTTTTTATAATTTAAGGAAATATATTAATTTTGATATATTAAGTATAGTGGTCATGTTAGAATTTTTTTTTTTGGGTGGGAATGGCCCAAAAATTCTTAAATTTTTGTTGATTTTAGTTGAAAGAAACCAACGACACATTGGTATATTTTTTTTAACTAATTTAGATTCTTCTAGTTTCCTTTCTCTGCCATTTATCATTCCATTTACCATATAATATTCTCACTCCACAAAGAAATGCATTGATAAGTATATAATGGTGCTAATTCCATATTATGTAGTGCGAACATTATTCTGTGTCAATCGAAGTGGGTTTATACTATATACAAGCGCTTCAAGGCGGGTATTAAAATAATTCAATAAGGGAGTTTGGAGCAAGCTGCTATGCGAGGCATGTACAAATAAACAGTTATATATATTTATATATATATATATATTCATCACAACCGAAAGATATAAAATTTAATTATTGAGTTTCGTACTCAATCTTCACTCATCACCATTTTTGATGAAAAGTAATTGAATATAAAACATATTAAAATTCATGAAACTCAACGTTTATTCTTTCTATTCCCCATTTCTATACTTCTAGTTTCGTCAAGTGGCTTTGTCTGGTTGCTGGTCATTCTTTAGCAGATGTTGAAAAAAACGGCTACATACCTATTTTGACTTAATTAACTATATATACCTTTACTACCTAGTTCTGTAACCGTTTTTTTTAGGTGTAATATATTTATAATAGTATGGTTTTGAATTCAACGCTAAAATACACTTTTACTTTGTTAGATATATACTACATATACACTATACATTACAGACTTTACTATTTCTATGACATTTAAATTTTCAACACAAAGAAACATCTTAAGAGACTAAATAAAAAAAATTATGAAGAGTCAGAAGGAACATAGACATGAGAAGAAAAATAACGGGTTGAGAAGGGGAAACAGATAAGTAAGGAGATAGCCAGCTATATTGTATATGGATTATTGCAAATGAGGGCGATCGAACAAGTTCCTATATATATATATATATCTGATGTCCTGAAAATATTCTTAAATTTTTAAAAGATGGGTTGAGGAATCTGGGTTTTCTAATGAGGAATGCTATAAAATTTTGCAAAATCACACTAAAAATACTTCTATATTTAACTATTGTATATATCGCTATCATCGAAGCTTGGAAATTATACAAAAAAACGAATATCATACTATCAAACAAACATCATACAAAAAAACGAATATCATTTACTTTCCAAAAAAAGATTCTAACTAGAACGTATGTTAACAGACCTAGTTGCTTTTTTATCATCTAAGAAAGAAAGTCTTGCCAAGTCCATAGTAAAAAATGCAGGAGAAACATTTTTATCTAGTCTCCAACCAGCGCCACCTAAATATACAATGGCCGGCCAAAAATAAAATGGCTGGCTAGCTGGCTGGCTGGCTGACTGACTACCTACTTACCTACCTAACTACCTACCTATCTACCTACATACCTAACTACCTATCTACATACATACATAATTGGTCATAACATCATGGGACAAAGCAAAAATATTGTCAAAATTTTGATAAAGTAATACTCAAGGTCCATTTTCTCATTAAGACAAACTTTAAGGCTACTGTTGGTAATGCTGCATTGTCTATATCTAGTAACTTTATTTTTCTCTAAAATTCTAAAACTCGAAGTTAAAATTATATAACAATATTTATTATATCGTGACAATGAAAAAAAATAATTAATGAAATTTATACAGATAAAAATATCTTCGCATCAATATTTTCTTAAAAAATTGTAATGAAATTTTATTAAATTTAGATATCAATAGTCAACCTGCAGACATGTTTTTCATTGATATATGTAAATTTTGAACTATTTATTTTACAGAACAATGTGGATTATGATGCGTCGTGAAAAGCGGGATCGTCATCATTTTAAACGAATGCGTTTCCCACCTTTTGACGATGAAGAACCTCCATTAGACTATGCAGATAACATTCTTGACGTAGAACCACTAGAAGCTGTTCAAATTGATCTTGATTTGGAGGAGGATAAAGAAGTTTGTGAATGGTTTTATGACCACAAACCGTTAGCAGATGAAAAGTAAGATCATATGGGTATTCACTCATACTGCGATCTATTCCAGTAAGGTTTTTTTAATATGCATAGAGCAAAAAGATAAAAAATTTTGAATTCGTAAACATTCCATGCTCGCTATTTATTCAAATAATAAATCCAGCCACACCAAGCTGCTATTTGATGATATTAAAGCAATATTCATGAGATTAATATATTCCAAGCTCTGTGTTTTATTTTTAAATGTAAAAACAAAGCAGTCACTTGCGTCTTTGAAACTTTTTACATAATAAAACTATAACAAGAATTTACTAGTTTTAATAGTGTTTTCTTTCGTAGTCCTAAGTTATGGAATAAAATATCTCACTCATTTTTGAGAAAAAATTAAGAATATATTACTGACGTCAAATGTTTTGGATTATATAAAATAATTGGAAAAATTGACCATCTGCTATTATATCCTGGATAGAATTTACATCTATTTATTTACAGCGATCTTATATGAATTTAATTGATCATGAAGAGTGAAATTATTTTTTTGTGATTTAAAAGCCATATTTTATTTAAAATTCATAACTTATTGTTCATATATATATATATTGGCACTTTGTCAACACTGTTTTTCCTATCTTGTTGTTTAGTTTAAAGACATATTTACATTTCCACTGTGTCAACATTGTATCTCATTTAATTTTCTTTAGATATTTGAATGGGTCAACATATCGACGTTGGCATCTCTCCATTCCAATTATGTCAACATTGTATCGCCTTGCCAATCAATTACTTACAGATCTTGTTGATAATAATTATTATTACCTCTTTGATTTGAAGTCATTTTTTACTGCTAAGGCTTTGAATCTGGCGATACCGGGTGGGCCAAAGTTTGAACCGCTGGTTCGGGATGCAACCACCTATGATGAGGACTGGAATGAATTTAATGACATTAATAAAATAATTATACGACAACCAATAAGAACAGAATATCGAATTGCTTTTCCTTATTTATACAACAATTTTACAAAATACGTTCATTTATCATGGTGAGTGTTATTGCATTTCTTTTCAGCACTATTACTTGGTCAGGCTGACATGCTGGTTAAGCAGCTTGTGTTTATTTTTGTGTAAAATTTTTGATAACATATTTTACTTAAATGTTATATTCTTCAAAGGATTGTGTAAAAAAAGACAACAAATAGTATAGGAGTGATAGAAGAAGATTAGTTTGTTCCCCAAACTTTCAAAATTTCGCATTCGATCATATTTATGTTTTTTTTTTTTTTTTTTTGTTTTTTTTTTTTTTTTTTTTGTTTGATGAAATTATTAAGGGAGGTTCTGAAAAATGTCAAATTTTGTTTTTCTTGTTTGTATGTTTTTAGAAAAAGTTAAATATGAAAATTTTAGTAATAAATTCAAGTTTAAGTTTGAGGTAAAATTTTTTCTTCGGATTTCAATTTTTATAATCGTGTTCAATAATATATTTTGTCTATTTTGTATATTATCCAATTACAAAAGGTTTAAAACTAATAAAATTTTGTCCAAAAATGGAAAGTCTAGACTTTATTTGGTTTTGATAATTTCATTGAAACTGAATTCAATTTTTTGTCTAGCAGTCCACTTTAGTGGTTGCTTTTTTGGACTCTCAGCGAAAGCAACAGAATCCAGCAAACTCTCTCACGTTTGTAACATTTCAGTAAATTTTTTTTGAAATCTTTTGTGAAGTTTAATAGAAATATGGGGGTTCTAAATACACCAGAACCTACCCCATGGGCTCTTCTATAATTAACTAATTCAAAAACTATTTGCGGGCCCCACGTTAAAGATACAATTAGAATGTACGTTGCTAAAATTTTTATTAAGAAACATTATTTGTAATTTGGGCATGTCAGCCATTTTAGAAGTATTTTTAGGCCCAGTCTAAAAACAAAGTCATCTTTAGACCCAAAAACAATTAAATTATTGTATTAGGTCTAAAAACAACTTTTTTGTAATTTCGAAATCCTTTTGAGAATTTGTCACCATAAGTGGTATGAATTCCAACTAGACTGACAATCAACTCCAACTTAGGCATGGCTGATGAGACACCTATAAGGTCGAAACAGACTGTCCTATCTAAGTTCTAAGCTGATACCCTCACTAGGAGTTGAGCATATATGTTGCGAGGTTAATCTCTAATTGATGTTTTATTTTAAATAATAATTATAGTTACACTTAAAACATTTTTACCTTTTCAAGTTTGGTATGAAACTTTGTATTTGTCTCGTATATTGATTTTGTAGTTAAAATTAAATGGGTCTAATTTGGTCCAAAATTGACGGTTTGATTTTTTTTCATGAATTTACGTTAGCTTATCAATCATTCTTTTTTGTTTTTTTTTTACACTTTATTATTATTGGTTAATGTAGTAAGCTAACTCAGAAATTACTCTTCAAAAATAGCACTTCTTTTGATATTCTTTTTATCATTACATTTAAGTAAGCATTTTAACTATGATGCACTGTTGTACAGCATTTCATGTCACTGCAACATTTAATCTCAAAATACTGCATGTAATGTCATTCTGTGTCAATCGTTTCTCTTCTAGTTTCTCTTCTAATTCGTTCTTTCACTTTTCAAACTTTCAACTAACTTTGCCATTGACTCTGCTATTAAAGCAAATCATTTGTCAACAAATCAACTCTAATAGAACACCCTATCCTGAACTCTTAATTTTAATTTTAATTTCTTACTAGGTGAAATAAGTTTCTTCTAAATTGCATGTGTTTTTTTATTCATGATTTTTGTAAAGTCTGCTTTAAAGGGATCCCGAGGTCACACAATTATTGCAATAGATTCTTTTAAAGGGATCCCGAGGTCACACAATTTTTATAATAAAAAATAATACACGTAATGTTTATAATAAAAATTACCACTGAACACTCTAAAAATACTATAACAGTAATTATAAACACTTAGACTACAACAAATAATATCGTAAAGTACAATTCTTAACAACATTATTCCACTATCACATGTCGCTGCTGAATTCACGTTTGAGTCGAAAGCTTGTTGTTAAAGCCGAAACTCTACGCGGTTGTGACGTCACGACTGAGCTTGAAGCTTCGACAATCGACAGAAAGAATAGTAATATTGTAGCAATAATTGATTTTTTAATACTTAGTGTTTTGATACTTTGCATATAAATAATTCATATGAAGTTTATTTTATTGACTTAATACATGTTTTTTTTTTTTACACTTATTCAGCTTCAAATGTTCTTATTTTTGTTTTTAAAAGATAATGTTAGAAAAAAGAAATACAATCAACAAATTTTTCTATTCGATGAAATGAACATAAACGTAACATTTTCAGAAATAGAGGGTGTTGAAATAATCTTATTGTAATAATATAGCGTGATATTTTATTATGTGACAGGAAAAAAAATGTTCCAAAATAAATGTTTCTTAGTCATCCGCATTATT
>JAUZNK010068335.1:0-14256 GCA_035046665.1 Euphysa ruthae
GTATGAATGTATGTATGTATGTATGCATGTATGCATGATTAATAAATCATGCATACATTAAGAAATCATGCCAGTTAAGAAATCATGCCAGAAATCAACCAATTTTGGGAACTGAATTCCTTATATCATCAATAAAATAATGGCATCAAAAGAGCAAGATTTATGTTGCATCTGATGGCTCTGCCTGACTTAATTTCCTATAATTATAGTTCTTTATAGTTATATCGAGAGTTTGATATAGCGTTGGATGCGTAATTAGCAACTGGACTAAGATCAACAAAAAATGTAAAATTACTATTGAATTTTAGGGACCTGGGTTCAAATTTCCTAATTTAGGTATTTTAGAACCATAATACCCTTTTGTTGATAATTCAATTTATACATGCGTTATTGATGCGTTATTGAGAGCTGTACCAGAATGAATTACGTATTTTAAAAGTTTTAGGGGCCTAAGTCTCCATTGTTTTCATTCAAAAAAGACCATTTTGGCAAAGTACTTAAAATTTTGAGGGTCCCGATGGAAATTATATCATTTATACCCATTTGAGTAATTTAATAATTATGTACTGAAATAATAAAAATAAATAATTGAAAAAAAAGCATAATAAACATATAAACAAAGTGATATTATCAAAACAAACATCTCATATTTATATGAACTAACAACATCTATGAAAGATGCAGCTTTATAGTATGGTGCAAGCATGTAGGGCATTGAATACAATATGCTAATATCTATAAGGATGCACAATGACCTCTTAGCCTTTGAATGGCAAATCCTTTGAATTAATACCTTTTATTGTGAATATATAAAAGCATACACTCAAGACTTGCTCGCCAAACTTACCGCTCTTTGGTGCATATCGGGTGCATATCGCGTCTTACTTCAAAGAAAACATTTAATTGCTTCAAAGTAAGTCATATGAAGTCATATTGGAGCATATCTAAATATATGCTATACAACCTATATCATAAATATTTATAAAATACTATATTATAATAATATTATTACCGAGTTCTAGCACAGCAGTTTGAGGTCAGTCATTCCTAGAAATGATTTCTGAATTCAACACAACAATTTGCAAAATTTGGCCTTCCTATACTTTTTGATATTGTAATAGCTTGAGTTTATTATATTTAGATGGTGTAAAAGCCAAAAGACGAAGGATACAGTGATATTAAATCCAATGATATCAAATGATACTAACAAATATTTGAAACTGTTAGTGTATTTATTGCAACAAAATCCAATTTTTAGCGATTTCACCAAAATACTACCTTCACAGAAAATGCTCAAGCAACTTTGTTGTTAGCAATATCGTTTTAACTTTTTTTTTTTACTGTTTCGGGAGAGGGTTGGGGTTTAGTTTCTCATTTTCATGCTTTGGTTTAATTGCACGGTGCTAATCATAAATCCAAAATGAAAAAATTACAAATTTTCAATCGAAATTTTGACCATCTTTCCGTAATTTTATTAAGGAGAGAAATCATCAGCCTAATAAGCTATAAATAAATGTTGATTTTCTTCAAAATGTTATTTGCAAAAAAATTTTCCTCAATAAAGTTTTTTATAACGTGATTTTTTTCTTCAAGATATTTTCTTCAAAAAATTAATGACCACAAAATATACTGACCTGTTTGCTTAAAACTTATAAACCCCACCACAGATTATTTTCTTCAAAACGTTATTTGCAAAAAAACTTTCATCAACAAAGTTTTTTATATAGAAAATTCGGCGCTAATTCAATTCTTTTTTCAAGATATTTTCTAACAATATTTTCTTCAAAAAATTTGTAAATAAATTTTCTTCATTCATTACATTATTATTTGAGAAAAAAAAAATAAATTTACATAATTTTTTTTTTTTAGTTTTGAGCCCAAAATCAATTTTGGACACTAAAATTTAGAATTTAGATTGTTGCTATCAATACCAGAGTCAATTAAATTAGTGATAATATTAGCTGGAATAGCACATCTGTTAAAATTTGCATTTTACTGAGTACAGAAAAAAAAATTGCGTCCGACTTCCGCGATTCCTAAACTTAGAGGACCTCTAAGAGGTTTTTTGATTATTATATGACAATGTTAACATTCGGCTTTTTAATGTTGCGTAAATTGGCTAATATTTGTTTAGGTATCTGTTTTTTGTTCATTTTTATATATTTAAATAAGCTTTATTTTTATTATTTTGTCTAAAATTAATTTCAATATAAAGAATGTTATATTATTAACTTTGATTTGTGCAGCTCCATCCACCGTATTTAGCAAACTTTGTTTTTGTTAAAAACTTTGTTTACTTTAAGGTACTAATCCATGTATTTTAACACAAAAGGCGTGAAACATATCATTCATGATGTGTTCAAGATGATTGACTCTAACTTTGTCTCATCTCTCAATGTTTATTAGCAATAATACAATTATTAAAACTGTTACAGTGAATAGCTTTTAAATTTACATTTTAATTTTATAAATGTTACACAGTCTCTCCTCTTTATGTTGAAAAAAAAAAACAAACATCATCAAAGTGTTTCATATGTCAACTGTTTAGAGCATCCAAAATGGATGGAACAAAACACTTGGCAGAAGTGGTACTACAGTCAGATAAACAAAAAGAAAGGATATTTAAAGAAAAACATTGCAGTCCAATTTTTTTTTTTTTTTTTTTTTTGCTTTTTTTATATAAAGATACATATATTGCGAATTTGGGACAAAGGACGAGGACAGACATACACCATCTAAATCCTGCTATATATAATATGCTGCCCGAAATTATATGGTGGTTTCACCGTAAGAGCAGTCATCAAGTGGGCTCGAACCACATACCTTTTCACTACGGTCTCCGTAGTTCGGCTCCTTAGACCGCTGCGCTACGGGTCCACAATGCAGTCGTCCAATGGGAGGGCAATCCTGGTTAAACAAAAGCAATATCTAAAATTGTCTCGTCAAATTATTGGTAAGGTATCAATGCAAAAATTATAGATATGGTATAAAATCTTGATTGATTATTAGATTATTATATAGATTATGATTGCACTTTAAGTGGTTGAAAGTTTTTTCTGTTTAGTTATGTTAGAATTGTATACTTTTTAAGTTTATTATTTTAGAAGTAAGTGGATTTCAATCCTAAAATCTTGTGCAGCAGTGTGTCCTTTTTTATTGTTAGGCCAACGTTATTGTCTAGATTTATTTATAATCCTTTAAAATTAATAATTTAGTTGTTAATTTAGCGGTGTGTTAGTCATGAGATTATTATTATTACTTATCACCATATTAAAGAATGAAAAATATCTTTTTATGCAAAAACGAGTTTAATTTTAAAATTGGGACTGCATATCTTTATTCATATTTTTTTGACAATTGTCAACGTGGATACCATTAATAAAAATACCAAATATAAAACTATTGCAGTTATTAAGGTGTGCGAGTGCGGGCGATAAGTGATCTTGCATCAGTTCTTAACAAGCCTCTTTGTTATTATTTATTATAAACGTTTTATTAAAGGTAAAAGGATGTGAGGCCTGTCAAACAGGTGGATTACTAGGTGATAATACCATTGAGACCTGTGGTATTAAGTTATTTATTAAAAAACTTGCTTAGCATAATTTTCCATAATAATTGCTCAGTAATTGTTTTACTTA
This sequence comes from Euphysa ruthae, assembly GCA_035046665.1. NCBI lineage: Eukaryota > Metazoa > Cnidaria > Hydrozoa > Anthoathecata > Corymorphidae > Euphysa > Euphysa ruthae. The sequence continues at coordinate 3,639 of JAUZNK010068335.1, forward strand.
ATAACAATTTCCAATCCAATTTTTATGAAATGTCCTAAATTTCTACAAATTTTGAGAAGGGCTATAAACATGTCCCTTTTTTTTGTAAAAAAATTATGAAACTACTAATACATGTTAACTACTTTTCTTTTAACGTAAAAATTACTAGAAAGTTTCAATTCTTTTGCATAAGATGTGCTTATATGTTGGATGGTCTTGTATTGATTTTGATTATTATTTTACAATGGGTATTTAAATAGAACAATATGTAAACAGGTCAAACGTTGATATCAGCATATATTTTACAATGCGTTATATGAACTGAAGCTTCTATCCTCTGTAAACTTTCATAACAATAATAATATGAAAATTTTTTATATAGTTAAATGGAGTGTGGGAAATGTTGGCATTGGCTTTGTCAGTCCTCTTCCAACAACTAACTCTGAATATAATTTTCTACTCAACTGCATTGATCTATTTTCTAAGTATCCAGTTTCCTACGCCTTACCTAATAAAAATGCATTTACTATAGCTAAGGCATTGTTAAATCTTTCTGCATGTTTGAGCTACCAAAGACTGTGCTAAGCGACAATAGTTCTGAATTTTGTAAGTTTAATCATCAGGGGAAATTATTGTGTCAATGCTATATGTCTAAGTAACATAATAATGATGTCTGAAGAATTTGAGGGCTATGCAGTTTAATAATTTTATGTTGAACGTTTTTTATCATTTTTATACAGACATATAAAACTTGTTTAAAAATAATGTAATAAGCAAATTCATTTTTATATATAAACTTTATTGTAACATAAAGAATAAAAGTCTAATGTTACAACTTGAAACAACAAGTCACCATCAGAGAACAAAATTGTACATCATAATTTATTTAGAATTGATAATTGGTAATACCAATTAATATATGATATAAGAAGTGTGTTTTATTGGTTAGAAGGTTGATACTTATATACTAATATCACTTCAATGATAATTTCTCCTTAAAAATATATCACTATTTTCAAATAAAAAAAAAAAGATTTTTTTTTAACTAAATGATGCCTATTATAGGCAATAGAAAAAACTGTGTGTCTGGCAACGTCAAATAGTTACAACTGATTTCCATTGTTCGACTAGGAAAAGCTAGAAACAACTTTTTAAACTTGTCTCGTGATAAAAGTGTCTGCAGAACAAAACATAAAATGGCCAACGCAGATGAGTGTTTGAGAGGAGAACTTCTGGATGTTTTATTTGAACTATTAGATAATGACTTGTTAGATGAAACTTTTTTCGTAGATATTGCGGATTCAATAACTCAGGCAAATATAAAAAATATATAATTTAATATTTCCTTTAGTATCATTGTTTTTTAACAAAAATTATACAATAATTTGCAAAAGAAAAGAAAAAAGCATATAGTAATAAATTATCAATATCTTATAAAAAATGTTTTTTCAAACTATAGGCTTTTATATCTTGACCCTTTATTCGTTGAAGCTAGCAAGATATTTAAAACATTTTTAAAAATCAATAATACAGAAAAGTATGTCCGTTCATAATACATTATGTATAAACATTATGCATGCGTTTACCTATCTTACTGGTCTAAACGAACCCTTATGCAACTTATTAGCAGCCAAACCTGGAGAAAAAAGGTTAAACTTTGAAAAAAATACACAAGAACGAGTGCAAGTTAAGCAACCGACAAATATTATAGAACGTGAAATGGATGGTTTCCAGTATCTGTCAGAGTACGTTGTGAAAAAAATACTAAAATAAAAAACACAAAACAGTCCTAAGAATAAAAACAAAGAATGTCAGGCAACAATTACAATTCTTTATAATGCAATAAAGGATCAAGTTCAAGATCATAAGCTTATTAATATGCCAAGTAGAGAAGTATTAACAGTTGTCACAAAAGAATTTCAACACCTATCAACTTGTGCAGGAAAAGATTTCCGTTAAAAAGTTGTAATAAAAACCTTCGAAATATCGAAACTAAAGGTATGACAATTGCCACTTTGAATGATACTGATTTGATTAGCTATTTTAACTCTATTCAATTTTATTTTAATTCAATTGTAAAACACTTGATGATGAGCTGAAAATAGATTTGCAGGAAAATATGTTAGCTTTATATCTTAGAGTTCTTTAAATTATAAACAGCATTTCAGCGGTATACATTCATGATTTTGGCTGATAGCCTTGCATTTTGTGCCACTTTTATTTTACCTGTATACACTCTACATTCTTTACAAGTGCTAATATTCAAACTTAGTTGATAGTTTTAAGGCTGTTTTAGTCATACTCTAGTAGTAATAAAAAGAATGACCACTAGATTTTGTGTAAAAAAGCCAGTAACTTTAAATGAAATTGAGAATACAGATGGTATCTTTTAACAATTATGAGTAGCCCTGAAAAGATTCTGGTAGTCCGGTACCATCGGACACCCATATAAGTTTACACCACCACTTCATAATACATAAATCTATCTGTATAAACAACTATAAATAATAAAAATAAAATAATAAAAATTTATTTTCAGCGTGGAAGTTTAGGCCAGAGATCGTCGTCAACCTGTGCCCATGATAGCAAACGTTTTTGCTTAGTGTCCTCTGTGGGTGTTTAATGTAACTGATGCCACTGACCGCTGCATGCGAATCGTATTACACTGATATCCAAATAACCTATAGTCGGGTTATCGTTTCGTCTACCCATGCTTCTCTATTGACTGAAATATTCTTCAAGTACGTCTTGGTTGAAACGTTTTGCTAAGACAAAAAGCATTCGTTTTTAAGGAGACATCTAAAAACTTCCTTTGTTGAATTTACTGTTACCTGGAAGCCCTCATAGGTTTGCAATGATATAAACATTCTTGTTCGTGCATTTTAAGAAAATTACCTTCAATTTGATTGCCAAAATTTAAACAATTGAAAAACTTATCTACATAGCTACGCAACTGTGCAGTGGTATGTGTATCTTCAGGATAGTCGTTAAATAACACTGTGCAAGATGTTTCACTTAATACCTGGGCTGCAAGGTGAACAAGCAGAACGAAATATCCGTTTAAATCGATATGCTCAAATGTAAGTTTTGGAATTACTTTTAATCCATTGTTTAATTAGCCATTCACCATTTTAAGGAAATGGTATCAAAGAATCTGCTTGCCGTCCTTCTATAAACTGCTTGTATATACCTCTACCAAGAAAAATACAAAGTCTATGCGTATACCTTTACCATCAAGCAAACAAAGATAACACATTCTATAAAGAACTTTGTTGGTAGTTTAAAAATATACGAAAAATGTAACATCGAACTCCCAAAGTAAAATTTTAAGACCGCATTATATTGAAATATATCTGCATCGAATTAAAAACTTAAAAATTTAGTGAAATTAAGGTTTAAAAGCAAGTGCGATTCTTATTAAGGTGGTGCCAATAGAAAAAAATATTTTCTGAAATTTTAATTTCTTTCAAATTTTTAGTTTAAAACTTGTTTATATGTTATTTAAAAAAAATTATTATAAATATTTTTCTCATAGGAATTTTGTGTATCCTGGAGTTTGCGCTCCGATTCAAAACTTAATTTGTTAACAATTTTACAATCCGATTAAAAAAAAAGTTACTGTGTTTATCGTTGTTTAAAAATTTAATATCGAACAATTATTATTTTTTATACTAGCATTTATTATATTAAGAGATATTCGAATAACTAATGTGCTGACGAAAACAGTTAAACTGCAGTCCATCAGATTGAATTCATTGCTTTTGGCATGATTGAGACACGTTTTCGCGATTCCACAGTTTATTCTGTAAAGTATGAATGAAGTTTCGAGTAAGCATTATAGACGAAATTTATTTTAACGTTAAACGAAAGAATGACCAACGTTCCATTTCAAAATTTCGCAAACATCTATTGTTTTAACATTTAATTTCATGTCTTTAAATAAAAGCATGTGTTATAAAAACTAAACTATTGAGGCGTAGCATCATTCCTTCATTTGTAACTAAAATATATTCTTAATTAAAAAACATTTTTCATTTCACTATATGTATATGATATACCATAAAATCATTTTTTTGTATAACATATTCTTCCAATAGATATCTTAGCCCTAGCAGGAGCATAATATCTTTATAATTTCTGTACTTTTTTTAATAAACTACTATTTACGACCCCTGAAAATATAGTAGAAAACGGAAAAGGTGTATTAAAACTAATTTTGCCTTAAAAAATATTTTTGTTCATTCCGTAAAATATTTTAGAAAATCAAATTTTGAATCCTGTATAAACTCCAGGATACCCGAATTTTGAAAATACCAACGCTCTCATGTTTTGCTTTTCTTGAGACTGTCCAGCTAAAAAAACTTAATTTCACCCAGGCATATTATATAGCGAAGTTGGAGAATGTAGTTCTAAAAAGAATTATATTTTGTAGGTTAGTATGTGTTGTTTAAATGTAATATTTCCATCTCCGCAATAAAATATTTAATATACATTTAGATCGCCAGATTTGTTTTGCAGACACATTGATCACGTGGTATCTAAAATACACAACAAAGAGCTGGATTGACGATATCGCTTTTAGCCAGACCAGAGTTTCTTCTATTGACTTTGATAATATGTACCAAATACTTGGAATTCAAAGACGAAAACCTGCAGTTAATCATCCACAAACAAATGGTCAAATTGAAAACATTAATAAAGTTATGAAAAAGCTAGATAGATTAAATGTAAAAAGAGTTTTTTAATTTGTAATCACTGCACAATGTTTCATGCCGATGCAATAATCATGTAGTTTTGGCGCATTGATTTTGCTTTTAAAATACACCATAGTCACAGGATTATTAATGATTTGTGCATCGTCATTAAACACTGAGTAATTATTATAAATTTAAGAACACTTTTTTTAAATTTTATCTACATTGCTCGTATTTTCTTCAACACTTTTTTTTATGAAAATATAAATCACATAAAATCTCATAAAACATTAAGCTATAATGCTTTAAGTGTATTCATCTTGTGCATCATAGAACTAAGTTTTGGAATTCAGTTAATTCCCTAAGCTGGTCTTGAAATATGTGCTGGTATATCTGATAACTTTATCAATCTTACAGGCCACGAAGTCTGACCTCATTACATATTTTTAATCAAAAGTTTATGAAAACATTAAAAATCAAACACACTTGACTTTGATTAAAGAAATTAAGCAATTAAAAAACGTTTCAACTAAATGATTTAATTGAAAGTACTTTTTTCCTATAGAAGAGTCACTAAATTTTTTGAAGAGGACGATTCAAAATGGAATAATTTTTAAGATCCAGAACTCTTTAGACTGCAATTAGAAAGACGCACATCAACAAAGATTGCTCTATTCCAGTCTATGTTTTGGAAGAACGCCAATCCACAAAATTGCTAGTGATGACGTAAACGTTTTTTAATTTAAAAAAAAAATTGCAAGACATAAATGTATAAATTATTTTATTATAAATTAACTGGTAGTTATTTTGTGTTCTCATTCTTTAGATAAAAAACATGAATGAGAATGAAATGTCAGCATAGCTATTTAATCATATGTATGCAAACATGGTTTGAATAATATCATGAACGGGGACATCATTAAGAAAATTTCTATGGTTTCAGCCATAACTTATTAATCTAAAAATCTCAATTTTAATCGCTGTTTTCTTTAGTCAGGTATTTAAAAAAATTGAAAAACGATAGTGCCGATCATAATTTCTCTGCCTAATTTTTTTTTGCAAATAAAAGATTTAAGGCAAAATTTTCAAAAAATAATAAGCTAAAGAAAAATTTGTATATACAAGTTACTTAAACAAGCAAAACATACTTTATTTCAACTTTTGAAGATCACGCTGCCAGAATTCCGGATCCAGATTTTCATATTTCTATACCCAGGTTTCTTTTCAGGAATAAGAAAAAAACCAGAACAGAATATCTTCATTATTTCTCAAGCGATTTACATTTTACTGAGTACAGGAAAAAAATTGCGTCCGACTTCCGCGATTCCTAAAAAGCGGCACAGTTGCATAATGAGAGTCAAAAAAGTGATTCAAATGATAGAAAAGGCATAACAAATTGTATTTATTAAAAAAGATTATTAAGTTCTCTAAATCAATGAAAAAAGTTCTTAAAAAAAAAAATGAAGTAATACATCTATATTTTTAAAATTTCCGATTTTTAAAAAAAGGCACCGTCGCCCACGCTAATCTTGGTGTCCTCCTTGATCAGAAATTGTCTTTCAAAGGTCAAATTCAAATTCTAAATAACTAAATGACAAAAATGTGCTTTCTAAAGTTTCTTTTTTTAGTAAACTCTTGTTTCCAAACAAAAACAATTATAATTACATTACCTGTCTATTCTCACGGTAGACGAAACGCTTTAAAAGCTTTAAGGCCTTTAAGTTTTAACGACATCCAAATGTTTAGTTTTTAAATTAATGAAAAGCCGCTATGAGAGAAAATGAAATATAAAGCAGAATCTTTGTTATTAAATATTATCAATAATCCAACGTGTTTCCAATGTATATTTTTTAAGTGGGACCAACAATTTGCTTCAAGTTAGTTACTTCAGAAAGTTTCCGATGATTTTTGGTTCTGATGTACTTAGAGCTCCCATTTGAGCTTACGGTAAAAAAAAAATCATTGGTCTTTGAGGGGGTGAACTCTCACCTCCGTATCAGAAAACCAAAGTCTAAACCGCTCGGCCAGACAAACATGTTGGAAAGGGCTCTGAGGCTTGTGACGGATTTTTTCAACATATTTATACCAAAAGGTTTGATCACCTCAATTTAATAATACGTTAGTTGTCAGTCAAAACAACCTCAGTTCAAGAGCGGTATAATGCGAAAAACAAACAAAGCACATTTAAAAAAACGTTATCTTTCAGGAAAATAATATGCTGCATGAAGAACCCAATAGTTGTGTTTAAAAAGTTGATGGAAAGCACTGTTAAGCTGGTTACAGTATTAAAATCATGGATTTGCAATTTTTTTGTGAAAACTGAAACATTAAACTATTATAAACCCAAATTTTTTATTAATTCCAAATATGTGCTTATTTTTCTGTAATCTGCTATAGTTTTCGAGATATAAGCAATTCAATGAGATTGGATAGGACAGAAATGAAAATATAATTCCAGTTCAAATGATTTGTTCGTCAGAATTTTTTAAAACTTAGTGGTTTCCTAGCCTAATAGCTAGATGCACCATAGAATATGTTTTGCTGTTTACAAAAAATGTAGATAAGCCTTTATTACACAAGCCTGATGCAATAACATAAACATTATCAGGTTGTGTGGAAGAAAAGAACCAAAATTATTGACCTGGGCTAGCTGTTGCTATATTTTACTGATAAATTTACTTTCTTTCTTTTTTTTCTGAATTTAAAACTAACTATTTTATAATTAACGAAGGCTCGATCAAAGAAGAGAAGATTGACTGGACTAAATAGGTTATTTATAAAGAAAAGGGTCTAAAAGTGTAAGAATCTCGAATAGTGCAGTTGTAGATGACGTCATTGAGAATGTTGCAGAGGAAAACACAGATATCCCATCTTCTTCTTCCAGGCGTAAGCGCCAAAGAAGCTTATCCGATCATGAAGATAACATTGTACTAGCTGTCAATGCCTGGCATTATATCCTCATAAATAGAGAAATTTTTAGTGAAATTGTGGTCTAGTTTGGTTGCTACCTACCCAGTATGTAAAGTGAACAATTTATGTTTTTTTAATGATTTCTCAAAAGAAGAGGGACTGTCAAACTGTCTATGTGTTTCATGTAACACATCTGAGTGGAGCTATTCTACATACACTAGCAAGTATAAGAAAAGATCTTTAACACCTAGTAGTAACGCTTTTGATGTAAACACGCGTTCCGTAATTGCATTTCGAGAAATAGGTAATGGCCTTTCAGCGATGGACCGTCTCACTGGTATTATGAATATGGTGCCTACGATAAATAGGAATGCATTGAAAAGCTATTCATCTGTTGTTGAAAGGTCCATGATAAGTTGACTCACAAACAAATAAACAAGCTCCAGAATTATTAGGAGACTGCTATACGCTAATTCAAAGGTAAAACGATATACCAGTTAAAGAAGCTAATTGGAGCCGTTTTATATCATTGTTCAGAAGCTGACACCGATGAGTCTGGGTGTAAGTACCATCTAGACACTTTAAAAGGCACAATAAGCTAAAAAATATCTAAAACCTTACTTCCTAAAGCATTAAAGACAATTCTTAAGCCAATATTTATTGATTTGAGCAAAGATTCACTACTTGAAAAGTGTTTGCATAGGAAAACCCAGAATAACAATGAATATCTCAACAATATGTTATGATGCAAATGCCTTAAGTCAGTTTATGTTGGAAGAAATGTAATGGAGATGGGTGCCTCTTCAGTGATAATTTGTTTTAATGACGGTACATGTGGAATTATTAACGTTTTAACTGAATGTGGCCTTGACCCAGGTACATTTACAAGACGTTATTGTGGACTATAAGTCCACAATATGGACTATAAGTCGAAAGAAACAACAAAATAGTCCCAAAAAAAGTTAAGAAACATACGCAAAGGATTTGAGGATATAAATAACGAGAAAGAAGGTGAAGTATATGGTGCTGGACTGCTTGAGTGAATTTTATTAAGCTTCATTTTTTTTTTTTTTTTTTTAATTTTCACTGGCTTTTTCACAAAATCACGATTTTCAAAACGCTGCGCATTTTAATTTCTTAAACGTTTGACTGAATACTTTAAAACTTTCAGAAAATGTTCTTCATTATATAATTGGTGTGAACTAATTTTAAATAAATATTTTGAATTATGATTCCCATGATTATGTATACGATCCGCATAAACTTTTGTACAAAATCTTCCATTGTGGATTTTTGAGGCAAGAGCCCCAAAACTGCCCCAAAGTTATAAACTTTCTACAGACAAAAATCTCATTACAAGCAAGCTATCTGCAAAATTTGAATTCTATCCAATAATTTCTCTTTGAGTTATAATGCGCAGCGTTTTTTGCTGATTCAGTTGTTTTTGGGTCCGATTGGGTCAGAAAAATTTCATATTCAAGTGAAAACTAAATATAATATTTTAGATTTTGGTCCTAACACTATACGACCATCTTAAGGAGTGCGTTTTGAGACAAATATTGCACGTTTGAAGAAATTGTTGAAAGGTATGCTGATTATGTAAAAAAAAAAAACATTAAGGATTTGCGCATATCATTGTTTTTAGTTACAATGTCTCTAAAAAGTCTACCGAACATCTTCGGTAGACAAAGGTAAATAATGCATCTGATTTCAAAACTGATGGTCGCATAAAAATCCCTATAAATGAAAAGCAAAGTCGAGTTGATTAAATACCTTGCAAAGTTTCTATGAACAAAAGGTCACACTTACCACAAGCCTCTAGCGAACGCAGACACTAATATACTAAAAACAGCTATGAAGAATGTCGAAAACATGCCAGTCATTGTTGTCTTAGACAAAACTGACGTAGCTCAAATGTTTATCGTGGAAAGAAACTAATCACGACTTTGACAAAATTGGGTTAAATTTTTTTACAACTGTTTTTTTAAGAAATGGTTGGATTTTTACTTATACGTTCGTTATATCGGATTGTATGTGGGTAACATTTTTTTATGTGAGATTCTTCTAAAAAAATGAATATCTAAAAAAGAAAAATCGTTAACAATAAATTGAACATTACTTTATAGTGCCAATTAAAATCAATTTCTCAAAAAATCAGTATTAGCATTTTTTTTTTCGATTCGTCATATTTATATTTGTGCGAGTCGTTTGTTCACAATTTTATTCAATACAAAGGTTTAGTTTTTGCAGATTAACCCAGTAAAACAACAAATACACTGAAATCTTACATGTGCATTGGAAATTGCCGTTTCAGCACTCTACTTTTACATCAGAGCCACAAAAAGCAATAGTTTGTGGTGGTAGGCTGAAATAAACTGTAATATGAAAGCCAGAAAGTGACGATACAAAACGGTTGAAATATTTTCGATATATTGCAGATATTATCAGGATAAGTTGACAATATTTAATTTTTTTCCTAATGGCATATGAGGCCAAATAATATTTTTTGCATGATTGTAGTCTAGTTGTTTTGCAGAAAACAACAGACCAGAATGTAAAAAAGATGTGTTTGGAACCTTGTAATAATTCATTTACACAATTGTCAACAGCTTACTTTCCAATCACCCAGACATATTACTTCCTTTTACTTTCCAACATGAAACAACATTTAAACAGAGGAAACATTTAAACAGAGGAAACATTTAAACAGAGGAATTTTTAGTATCATAGAGCAGGAAATTTCTTTTAAAATTAGATTAAATTTGTAACATAACTGGAAATTTATCCTATGAATTTTGCAATTTTCCAGGAAGGAATTTGACGAGAGGACCTTTCTAGGGAGTTTTGACACCAATTTTTAAATGATAAATAAATAAATCAGTAATGAAAATATGCATTTTAATAAAAATATTTAAAAATATAAAAAAATATAATCTACAACTACATAAAAGAAGCTGGGAAAATAATTTACACATTGCATGCATCTTAAATTATAAAATTGGGTTTAACCCTCAAAGTTAAAAGTAAAAACAACC
>JAUZNK010068346.1:0-14254 GCA_035046665.1 Euphysa ruthae
TATATATATGTTTCTGTATATATATATAAATTTTTTTTTAAAGTTTCATAGTATTTACAAAAGAGAAAAATAAGAGTTAATATGCTAGAAATTGAATGAAAGCTATTTAAGAAATTTATTTTACTTTTGTATTATTTTAAAAGATGCCTTCACTCACACTATAATATTGATTTGAAACTTCAAAAACTGATGGAATCCTAATAATTAACTTTGACTGTGCACATAAACACTCACTGATATTTTATCAAATTTTTTTCGACTCGTTAGGGCGTAAGGGTAGAAAATAATAATTTAAAAGATTTTAAAAAAATTCCTATAATTTGGTACTGTGCCTAAAAATTTTCGTTTTCACCAGAAACTTTTTCGCAAATTACATTTAAGTTCATTACTTTTTTTCTTAACAGCTTAGCTAACTAAAGGGCCTTAGAAGAACTTTTTTTCACTCAAAAAATCATCTTCAAAAATTTAATTTTTGAAAAATTAAAGCTTTTGAAATTTTTAAATAACCCTTTATTAATTATTTTTGAATTTTTTTAAAAGTTTGTAAGTCATAGAGAAGTGTATGATTTTCTCATTTTCAGGTACTGATTTAAATGATGGTCATTTTACACCTAAGCTAAGTGTTTTACAATCTTTTTCTAAATTTTTTTTTTAAACTTTTTTTATCTAAATATTGCATGACATTAAAGGGAATTTTTCAACCCAAATTACCATTTTTTTCAAACTCTCTTTCGTTGATCAAAATCTTTTTAACCAAAGATTCAGTTTTCAAAGTGAATTTAGATGATCACAGAGATCATCTTTTGATCATCTTTTGATGACTTGTATTGGTAAATTCTCGTTATTTTATTACTGGGTTCAAAAGATGGCTAAAAATGACGATTTCGTAGCTTTTTTGAAGTTTCCTCTTTTTTTTTTTAAAATGAATCTTTGAGTTATATCTCCACCTGTTTATACACTCTTGCTCTTTTGTACTGAGCCCATTGGCATTTAAAATTTTACCCAAATTTTCTTTTAAGTTTTTTTTTTTAGTTTCGCCTGAAGTTTGAAAACTATAAAGGGAATTTTATGGCTGACACACTTGCTGAAAATTTTGATACCAGACCTAGTTATGGTAATAATTTAAACTAGAAGGATGTCTTTTTTTTTTTTTTTTTTTTTTTTTTTTTTTTTTTTTTTTTCGTTTTCGTAAATAAATGAATAATTCTGAAATTGATACTGTATGATATTAAAATTTTTTCTGTTTAGTTTTTCTTGAGAAATCAAGGTCTGATTCTTTTTAATGTTTCCTATATAAGTTATTGGTAACTTAATTTTTTTAGATAAATATTCATGTGTTGGGCTGCTTTTCTGCTACTATTCACACACTGACCATCAAAACTAACTCAAATGAAGCAATGCATCAGCTGTCTGTGCTATCATTGTAAAGTTTTCTTGCATATTTGTGATAAAATTTCACTGTTTTGTTTAAAATTACATAAATATTGAAATTTCGTAAATATCTCTTCTTTATATATTTTATTAAAGTATTAACACTATCACTCACTTTGGTTCTGGTTATTTTGTATTATTTTGAGCATAATTTTGATGATTTGTGAAGTTATAGTCATTTGTTTTATTATTATTATTATAATTTTTTTTTTTTTTTTACTCAAGATAACATCTGAAGTATAAGGCCAAAATTTATGAAGAAAAAACTAGTGTGGTATTGCTATTTTTGCAATAAATTCCCAAAAAACAGTTATTACTTTAATTTAAGGTTTAAAAAGGACATAGGCACCATAGTCATAGGCTATGCCAGAGGCACCTGTTAGTTTTACAAATATACTTTTAGACCTTTATGTTAAACACATTTTCACTGATGTTCAAGACAAAACATCTTTGTATTCCAAATATTAATAAACGTTAAAAGTTGAATTATTATGATTTTTTAAAATGATCCCACTTTCATTTTCCACAAAATTTGAAGTCTAAATATCTTGGATAACCAATAAAGACTTTTTAATGAAAAAAAATATATATGGCTTTGTTGTGAAACACGTCAATATAGGATACTCAACACACCAAATCAGGATAATCAACACGCCAACTTAAGAAACTCAATTATTAAATTCAATTAAACTTTATTAATTAATTAATTAAAATCTAAATTAAAATTTTCTAAAAATCATTAAAAATCATAAGAAATTAATTATTTTTACCATAAGAAAGGAATTTGAAAATTTGAAAAAGATTACTTAAACATGAGTAAAGGTTCCAAAAAGTAGCATGTCTACTACCTACAGTATTGATAATTTCTTTTAAGAAGAGCTTAATAGATGTTTATTTTTTGTTACAGTAACGACAGGTTACGACAGATTTTTTCCAATAAATTGAATTTTTGTAGAAATGTACTAATTAACAAATATTTACAAATCTGTTTTGAGGTTAATTTGTGTTTATTATTGTCACTAACTTTATATTTGAAAATTTTAATAAGATTCTTCTTTTCTTTTTCTTTTTTTGTTATCTTTGTTTGTGCTAGCTTATTTTACATAACATTTCTTTGTTAAAGTCATTTTGCGTCTTCATTCACAGATAGTATAAAATCATGTCTTCCGAAATCATGAAATTGCAAAACAGCAATTCACTCATTGGTAAGTTTTGCCTTCTAAGTTGCATGAAAACTTTCTGCTTTTCTCTAGAGAACCGCTGGCAGAAAAGACTTCATTGAAAGCAGAATACAAACAAAAACCTATTCAAGGTAAATTATTTTTTTAAAAGTATAAAAAATATTTGATACAGAATACAGAAAAAATATTGCTACTTATTTTATGCATTTTAATTGGTTTAAACAGATCAGGTGTCCTGTCGTCTGTACTTGCCCAGATATATTTGTTTGATTTTGGCTAAGAAAACGAGGTGATGCTTGGTTTAGTGTTTTGGATTTTAACCAGTTTTTTAGTTGATTTTGCTGGAGTCCGGTAATGTAACCATATATTAGAAAAATATGATAGTAAACATTAACTGAGGAAAAGCTTGTAATATCAGTTAAAATCTGTTTTATGGAGTTGTGTTTTAAATTTTCAAAAGCAAATCTTCTTCAGGCTATAGATCATAAATGAATATGCTAAAGCTGCATATGGTTGGAAGTAAAAAAAAACAAAACAAACAACAAACAAAAATTACTTATTCTTTATAGTTTTCAAGCTATGTTTTTTTGATTTCTTAATAACCAACTAATAATAATAATAATAATAATAATAACAATAATAATTGTAACTATCATGAAATTTTGATCTTTTCTAAAGATGATTGAATTAAAAAAAAAAAGTCTTATTAAATTTCTATGCAAATATATGAGCTGTGGCGTTATTATTCTTATTGACAAAGACAAGCCTTGTAGTTAGCGTGAAAACTTGATAATATTTTAATGGGACCGTTATGTTGATTTAAAAGATGGTGCTACATTGAAGTTACAATAAATGATTAACATTGATTTCATTCACAAAAGGTCTGTAACAATTGTTAAGATATTAATGTCTGAAGATTTTATATCGAATGTAACTTTTTTGAGAATTATAAAGTTATATTCTTCCACAAATTACATTCTTCATTAATTTCTGGTTATTGAATAAGATATTATTGCCAAGACAGGTTTTCAAAAAAAAAGTACTATGCACGTGAGTAGTTCCAGGCCCTCTAATTGTTTTCTGTATGTGCCTCAATACTTTCAGATTAAACCCTTAAAAAAATTAAAAAAGAAAAAGATTTTGAGCTTTTATATGCTAATTTGAATATACTACTTCCATTAGGACTATGCTCTCTCTTATCAATTGGTAAAACACAGGATCTTCATTTATAAAAATTTATACAAATTAAAATTTTTGAGAGACATTAAAAATATATTTTTTTTAAATTTTTTTTTTGTTTCTCGAAATTTAATATTTACAATATTTTGTAATAATTTTAAAATCTTTGGTTTAAAAATTTTATTTCCCTTTTATTAAATATAAATATTGATCTAATATTTTCAATCTACGCGTGAATTTATAATTTTATTGAGTTTACAAGTAAATGAAAAAATATTCAGATTTTCTCTTCTATTGAGCTATTCAAAAAGAGTTTTGAGATTCGTACTTTTGATGTAACATAAAGGCTTTCATTATACATAAATCACTTTATTTTGTTATTTTACAATTATTCTTTGTTATCATGATCATAAGTTGTTCTCAGTTCGACAAGTAGAAGCTTTCATTTGATACCTTTTTTTTAGAATATTTTCTAGATACATATGTCCATATTACTTCTCTAAACTCTGCTGTATTATTTTCTTCAGATTTAAATACTATATTATATATTTTCCTTGTATATGTTAACAATAACTGCACCATATTAATCATGGCTATAACTAATCCATTAATAAAAGTACGTGTAGTATGATCGCTATGACTATGATATATTGGATATTTTGCAAGTAAAACTATCAATGTTGTAAACATACCGAATGATATATATTTGGTTTCATTAAAATATTTTGGGAGCTTTCGTGTCCTTGTTCCTTGAATAACACAGAGAGCTGACAATAATAATATGTATAACAATTGGATATCTATAAGCATATCTGTGTTGCAATCAATGTTACGGGTTAAATTTTCTTTGTTTAAATTTTGTACTGCACTAGGTTTTGGATGTGTTTCTGTAATTAGGTAAGTTATGCTTATCAAAGCTGATATTCCAATTAGTATACAGGCAATAAAAATTTCAACTGCTTGTGACATTAACACATGTTTTTCTGTATGTTGGACATCACACTGGAATGCAAATAATAATTGCTGAACTTTTTTTATTGTAATGGCTGTTATGGTAGATAATAATAGTCCAGTGACAATTGGCCTAATTATGCATATTTTTTGATTAGGTTTTCCAATGAAAACGATTGGAATTACTGCAAATAATAAAGAATGAGCCATGAGTTGACATATTGAGGCAATTAAACTTGAAGATTTTACAGCAGGCGTTTTTCTGAACTTGAAAAATAGGAAAATGAAGATAAGGTTGATAGCAAAGCCAAATGCTGCTGTAGATAACAAAAGTTTACCATGATTACTTTCGATGCTTAAATAGATTTCTCTGTATGGGTCGATGCATTCTTCTTTGTCACTATTTGGGATAAAATAATTAGGACATTTTTTGCAGCTATCATTGCTTTTTCTTGATTTATAATTGGGATAAAGACATCTCTTACAGCGCCATTTAAACATTTTTTCCCATATATTTCCAAGATATATTTCTTTTTTTGATTCAAATCCTGGCTTACATGTTTCTTTCAAACAAAACCTCTTTTCAATAGAGGGAACTAATTTTGTCATTTTTTCATCTCTTTTAATTGCTTTATATTTTATTGCATTGCATTTAGAGCCTGTTGAATTTGGCTTTATTATTTCAACTTTTGTATCAGCATAGATTTTATCAATCATTTGATCTAAAGTTCCGTTAACCCTCCATGGCTGTGACCACCACAATATGATTAATGTGTTTTCAATGTAGGTGTCTTTTATGCTGTTTTGTTCATCAAACATTGCAAATGCATCTGTAGATGTTATATTTATTTGATTATCTTCTGAAAATTTTGTTATCCATGGGTCTACTTTAATATTTTCATACCGTTTGCCTAGAAATTTTTGCATTTTTTTGTATTTGAAAACGTTTAAAAGATGCTGAAAAGAAAAAACTGGTGTATGAACAAAAAAGGTGTTGTTGAATATTCTTTCATCAAAGCACTTGTATGTCATATTGAAACTTTCCTTCGTATACCAATACCATATGCGATTGTAAATTTCAAACTCATTAATTTTTCTTATAAAATGATCACGGTAATATTGCGAATGGCTCCAAACAATGATCATGTTTAAGTTTTTATCTTCCTTTATACTGTAAAGCAAATCCTTTATACCGGCTTCATTTTTCATGTTTGTTTTTGTGGCGTATACACAAAGTTTATTTTTTGATGTAATTAGTCTTTGCCACATAGAACTTTGATGAAGGTTATATGTATCGTTTTTGTTGTTCCTTTGGAGTATTATCAATGCTATAGTTTTTACACCACTTTCAAAAATTCTTTGTTCCATTTCAAATGTCTCTTTATTAACAAGTTTGTAACTTGGGAAAAAGTTTTTATATTTTACTCTGTTTAAAAATAGATCTACATCTGTATATGCAAAAAAGGGTATACGTACTATGCTCAATATGTCAGCAGCTAACTTTGTTAGATTTGCGTTAAGATATGATACCACTGCCAATATGTTTGATTTTGATTTTTTATGTTTAGTTTTTAGATTAAATGTTTTTCCGAGATAAATTTCCATCAAAGATTTTAACATAGAATTGCTTTCGCACACATTATATGCTATAAAACCCAAATCCAATGTAGAATTGAGTTTGTTTTGTCTTTCAATAAAATAGCGTAGCTTTAAATACATTCTCATTGCATGTTTATACAAAGGTTTGTTATGAGTTTCTATACATAGTAATGCAACGCAATATATTTTGCCACTACATTTTACTTGTTTTTCAACACTAGATATTTGTGCTATCCCATTAATAGCTGCAAGTACTAATAGAAGACAAATCATGATTTTCTTAAACCTAAAAATATATATATATATATTTATGATAAATTTAAAGGTTTAATAAATATGAAATGAAAATTTGTTTCCAGGCAATACAATTCTTCAAGTAATTAATGTTGCAATGTGCTTTAAAGTTTTTATCTACGTGTCATTTTTATAGTTGTTAGACGTTTCATTTTGTTAATATAATTTTTGTTTGGCTTGATTACTTATTAAACCCTGGACTCTTTTTTAGCAGCTGATACATAAGTTAAAACATTTTTAATTCTTAAACATTAAAATTGAGCTGTTTTTATTATAATTGATTATATTTTTAATGTTAAAATAGAAGTATCCAGAAAGGTAGAGCGGTTCTAAACCTGAAATATGCTCACTCAAAAGCTTGCTATTACAGTTAAACTTTCTGGGCTGTAATTTTAACAAAGTCGGGACTTGTAATAAAATTTTTTTAAAAATAATATTCATAAAAATATTATTTCAACACTTGAAAAGATCTATAGAGTGGTTAAGCTTGCATGACCGTTAGAAAGAATTATGCTATTAAGTTATATTATTGTGTAATATATGATTAGATTTAAAGCAGTCTGTTTCAATTTTAAAGTGAATATCTTTTAACTAATATCAATTAACACCAGCACTAAGTTTAAAGCTTAAATTTTTTTTCTGTGAGACCGATGATACCTTGTTTTCAAAACATTTTAAAGTTCATCTTTCTAATTTAATGTTAATATTTTAATTCTCGCTGCAATTTTCTTTGGTTGTATTTCTTTCTAAAATTTTTTCTGTAAATTAACTGTAAATTGCTTTGTTATTTAATCTTTCAATTAATTATTCTTCCTGTTGTTATCCTGTAAACTTTTAAGAATTTTGATGATATTTCTCACTTATAAACAATAAAGCCACTCAAAGCTATGATTAAGTAGCTTGAATAAAAGCCATGTACTTTATGTGGTGTGAGTTACCTATAGAACAACAACCTTGTCAAACTTGTCATATGAAAAAAACTTTTGCATTTTGCATTCTCTATAGAATGAAAACATGACCAAACTTGTCACATGAAAAGTCCATACACAAGCTTAACTTTAAAAACTATATGTTCTTTCCCAAATAAATTTTTTTAGTATTCATATTTAGAATGAATTTAAAAACTGCTAATAGTTTTATCTTTTATATTTTATAAACAAAGAAATGAAAGATGATATCTAAAAATTTATAATACTCCTTTAAGTACTAACAACCAACACAAATGCTTTGTTTTAAAAAACAACTTTCTAGCGTATTGTTTGATGATTTATTTAAAGAATTTGTTTTATTAATTAGTTTCTTGTTTGTTTTCATCTTTATATGCTGTTTACTTAAAAAATTAAACAACAGTTTGAGATAATTAGAAGAAAAAACTTTTTTTTTTCAGCTATTGGCTACCAGGCTACTCAAATTTTAACATTTCAATTTCGAATCTTAGCTAAATTAACATGTTAACTATTATAAAGCTAATATTGGATATAACTTTTATTAGAAAATCTAGCACCGTGACCTTTGTATCTAAAGATCAAATTATGCAACGATCAATTTATACAAAGACCAGTCATAACAATCCCCTTATCTATTAATCCAAAGATCTCCTAATCCAAAAATCCCCTGGATAAAACTCAACTGATCAGAAGATACATACAACCAAAGCTTTATTGAACCAAAGTGTTGCTGATTTAAATATCCACTGATCCAAAGCTCCGAGATTCCATTATCCAAAAAAGCATTGATCCTAAGATTTATTGATCCAAAATATCCACTGGTTCAAAGATCCACTGATATAATGGTTCACTGATATATACCCACTCAAATTTCATGCTCATTATTAATCCCATAATGCATTGTACATAATGAATTTTACAGAGCTTTTAGTGCAAATTATGATACCAGCAATACATTGTGTTTATTTTTCTTAATGATTTAGGTCAATTTTGCTAGGTAACTCGTAATTGTTTACTTTATACAGGGTTAATTTGTTTTTCAGCCAAGATATGAGATTTCGAACACATAGGTTTACTTTTATTACCGGGATAATTCAATTATGTTGGCAAAATTTTTATTTTGTAGGTAACTGTAAGTGGATCAGTTATTAGTTTATTATATTTAAAATAATCTTGCTCAGTTACACAGTTGTTAAAATTAGTTAAAAATATAAAAATAAAATAAAATATATAAAAATAATAATAATAGCCAGGTTCCAATTTTTCTATCTGTAGGTGGTGCTTACTTCAAATACTGACTGGAAAAAAATGCTATTCAAGGGAAAATCATCATTTATTTATTAGATCTGGTCCTTAAATTTCATATATTCTTATAAGTTAATACATACCTTATTTGAAAAATTGGCTACAATAAGTCAATAACATTTAATGATGTAATAAAATTACATACAAGTTCAGGACTAACAAAAACTAATGATAACTCCTAATAGCTCTACTTCTTTGGAGGCTATAAATGTTTTTTCCAGAAACAACGATAAAAGACTTAACAAGGATATTTTTTCCTTTTAATACCAATTAGAATTTCCCTGGATTATCTACTAGAGAATTATGACAAAACCAAGAGTTTATGTAAGTCATTCTTTAAAAGCAAACATTTTCAAAATAACTGCCACATGCCTAAATACTATTGCTGTCAGCAAAATTATATATATATATATATATAATATATAAATTATTAGAAAAAACAGAGCAATTCATCAAACGCATGCGATGGAAAGCTTTGCTCATCCAAAAAGTTATTGAAATTAATTCTAAAATTCTATACAATTTAAAATCCTTTAAAATGCTACCCCCTATGAAAGAACTTTTACCATTTGAAAACGACCTGTTTGATATTGTGAAGAATATAAAATTCCGTAAAATCAATAGCCAATTCCAAAATAAATTAAAACACGATATACAAAAATTATGAAAATCCAATAAAACTTTTACACCTGCAGACAAAACTTCGAACATATATGAGCTATTGGCTGAAAAATACGAAAATCTTTTAAATAACGCAATAACTGCTAAATATAAAAAATTTAGCCCAAAAGTAAACGAAATAAATAGCAAGGTTGGTAAATATTTATTAAATAACAAAGATGCTCTAGAAAGCATGCTAATCAATTGAAAAAATCAGTCTTTCATTACATTAAAGGATCATAAAACAAATTAATCACACAATAAACGAATCAGGACGCATTAGCAAAATTATCCTAGACAAACTAAACGTTTGCCTTCAAGATACTGTTAAAACATGTCAATGGAAAAACATAGACAATGTTCTCAATTGGTACTCGAATATCCCAAACAAAACTTCTAAGACCTTCATAACATTCGATATCAAAGACTTTTATCCTTCAATTTCACAAAGTTTACTAAGTAGCGCCTTAAAATTTGCAGTAAAATACAAAAGTTTATTAACCCAAGAAAGAAAAATTATATTACCATAAGTCATTATTGTTTAACAAAGATGCAACATGGATCAAGAAAACAGATGGCTGGTTTGATGTAACAATGGGTGCTTATGACGGCGCAGAGGTATGTGAGTTTTATTTTAAAACAACTAGAACAAGTTATCCCACTAAAAAATATTGGGTTATATCAGGATGATGGACTTATCATATTGGAAAATACGAGTGGACCAAAATCTGAAATGCTTAAAAAACGTATTCAAAATATATTTTATGAATACGAAAATCGAATTCCAATGTAATATTAAACTAGTTAATTTTCTTTTAAATATTAATAATGGAACATATAAACCCTTCGTAAAACCAGAAAATTTACTAACCTACGTTTATATTGAATCAAATCACTTACCTAATATATTAAAATATATTCCATTATCCATTGAAAAACACCTCTCAAAGCTTTCATCAAACCATGAAATTTTTATAAAAGTAAACCACAATTTGAAGAAGCCCTAAAAAGAAGTGGACATAATTCCCAACTTAAATTTGTACACCCCAAAGAACCATCAAGAAGGAATCGACCATGAAAAATCATTTGGTTTAATCCCCCTTACAGCAAAACAGTATCAACAAATATAGCCAAAAAATTCCAAAATCTCATTGACAAACATTTCCCATTCAACCATAGTTTCAGAAAAATTTATTATAGCGTCACATAACAAGCAAATTCTAAACTCCAAAATACAAGGAACCGACGGCATGTGTATTTGCACTGATAATCAAAATTGTCCTCTGAATAAAAATTGTCTGGCAAAGAATATTGTTTATCAGGCTACTATATCTTCTGCTGCGTCCCCTGAGAACGAAACAGTATACTTCAGAGTTTCCGCCACGCCATTTAAATTAAGATCGCCAACCATAAAAAATCATTTTCGTCAAAAAAATATAAAAGCAATACAGAGCTTTCCAAAGAATTTTGGAGCATTAAACACTCTGGCAACATCCCTCTTAATAAATGGAAAATAATCAAGCATTGCAGCCCATATTCCCAGTGTACCAAAAAGTGCTGAATTTGTTTGTCCGAAAAAACCTCAATCCTCAACTACAAAGGCAAAAATTTACTTAACAATAGAAATGAGCTTATAAACACATGCAGACATAAAACTACCAACCTGTTAAGAAACTTCGACAGCAAAGACTGACGTCGGTCTAAACCCACTGCAAATTTCGATGATTTTGCAATTTATGTACTAGCTTATTTAATCCTTTCGAAAATTTCACATATATTTCTAGGATGAAATATAAAACATTGTTAAAGCACCCAATCGTAAATTTATACCCTATACTTACTGTTAATAAGGTAAATATTATGGAGGATAGGAATTACCCATGAAAAACTGTAAGCACGCATTTAAGCAGGAAAAAATCATGTGAAACACAGCCATGAGCCTTAGAAAGATCGATTAAGATTGTTGATACTTTTATTGTCAAGGGACAATTTTGCAAAAACCTTAATAAAACAGATTTTATCAAAAAACTTTTCTTAAACCACGAAATAAATTTGAATGTTTATTATTGAAAAAATTATATACCTATTTTATAAATAGTTCTTTTAAAAACTTTTTGAATAGCTGGTAAAATATTAATTGGTTTAATTAGTATTAGTATTAGTAATTTAACAAGATTTCAACAAATTTATGTTCAGCAGGAAGTGCTACAATAGTCAGGGAAGTGTTAATACAATCTGCAAAGTATGACACACAATAAGAATATTTCGATCTTAAATAAAAAGTTTCACATCACCAGATTAGAATATTTATGGTTTCCCAAAATTTGACAAACAAAATTTACCTATTGCAATAATCGTATCTAACAAAACACATTTATACACCTTATCAAAATACGTGGCTAGTTTTCTTTAAACTTTAACAAAATTATCTACTTACTATTACAAAAATTCAAAAACAATTTCTAACTACACACAAAACGTTCAATTCAAACACAATGATTGTATGGTTCATAGGATTGTCTTCTCACTTTACACTAATGTTCCAATCAATGGCTTGCTATTTGTCATCAAAGGTTTTGAAAATGAAACTTCTCGAAAAAATAAAACGCCAATTTTTTATCAGCTTGATATCATAAAATCCAAATAAAAATTTGGTTTAAATTTAATGGGAAGTTCTTCCGTCAAATCAACAGTTTTTTTGGTTTTTACTTCTTCTGTTGTTGCCAAAATGTACTTGCAATCCCATGAATTATTGCTCTTCTTGCTACTTCACACGTTTTGTTGACAAAGTATTTGCCATTATTAAACAAACTTACCACCAATTATTTTTCGAATTAATAAACAACCTTTACCAAAAACTCAAATTTCTTCAAATTTCCATGAATTAAGCTATGAAACTTCCGATGTTGTTTAGTAAATTGTATTTTTCAATGATTCTTGAATCATAAATTTTTTTGTATTTTGGAGAGCCATTAATATTTAATTGTTCATGTTTACTTATCGGTAGACCAATAAGTTGTGGATATAAACTTAGCTTAGCTCTTTGATCATCTTTTTTGTTTATAAACTACTGTTTTTACTTTCAGAATGTCGTCTTAAAAAGAAATCTACTACTATTAGTAGCCAAAAAATCAAAAAGATGAACCAGCCTGTTACCTTTCATACTAAAATCAGATCATCTGGATATACAAAAGATAAGCCAAGGTTGAAGAGCTTGATTTTTACTAATAATCATACTGTTTGCTGGGTGATTCTGGGGAAAAACAGTAGCATTGTTGTAAAAAATATTTGGATTGAATGTAAATTTCCGATTTTCGATTTCAAAACCCATCTGTCATAAGATAAAAGCGTTTTATCACGTTTTATAAACCACATCTATATTTTTTGTTTTGCTTTTGTCAAATAATGTTCCAATGAACAATTCAAAACTTTTGTGGGTTAAAATAAGAACATGAAAGATTAATGTGGAAAACTGTTTAAAAATGTTACATTTAGCTGTGTACGATTGAATACGAAAATTATTATATCTGGAAACTATGTATGTAATAAGTCTACTTTAGTTCTAAGCTAATTATTAAATTTAGAACAAAAATGTTTGAAGCAAAAACAAACAAAAAAAAGACTAAACCAGATTGCGACAATAAAGTTGGACCATGGGGTCTCAAAAATGAAGCAAGGTATAATTACTGTTATAGCAATAAAGTTTTTTATTTCAACAAACATGAAAATTTTGCAAAAAAGTTATTTTACCAGATTTTTAGTAAAGAAAACTAAAAGATGGAATTTTTGGCTTTATTCTAAATGATAACTTGATCATATTCTTCACACAAATCCCTCCAATGCCATGCAAAAAATCTCAAATTTGAAAAATAAAGTCAAATTTTCATTTTACTTTTTAAAGGTTTAATCGTTTTAACTTTTAAATTTTCTGTTTCAATGATGCCTCAAAAAGATTCTTGTTTATTCTGGGATCTATTTTTAACTGTTCTTGTTGTATAGGGAAATGATATTGTGTTTTTTTTACAGAGCTCATGTAAAATCTTATCCTATGGAAAGTGATCCTCCAAGTGAAGTATTACTTAGTCAACAAATTGCTGATGGTGAAATGTCCGTAAATGATTTAAAATTCTCAGGTATATATTTCAGTATATATTTTACAACATACCATTTTCAATTCAAATGTGTTTCCTCTATTCAATAAATATTTTTTTAATTAGCTAGCTCAAAGTGTTTAATTTTTGTTCTCATGAGAACACATAGTTAACATGATTTATTAAATTAGTCATGTAATAATTATTAAAGATCACAGCTATTTTCAAAAGTTGCAATTAGATGAGAAAAAACCATGAAATATTGACATTCATTTTTTTTTTTTTCTTTTTTTTTCTGGAGATCTTTTCAAAAAGTTAGATGATCAATTTCTACTAAAAATGTGATTCGGAGTCTGGGCTCTAAACAGACTAAATATTGGCATTCTATATTACTTTTTAAAAAGATGCTTTTCTTCTTGCTGATGATGGGGAACTTTTATCATTAAGTTATGTTGTTATGTTGTTTTTTGGAACTTATTTCTTTTCAATGATTTCTTTCCTAACTTCATTAAGTTTCTGATAATAGAAGAAATTCATGGGTATTTGTAATACCCCATACCCCGGTATACCGAGGTAATAAAAACCAAAAAAATAAAATTTTTTTGATGATTATATA
>JAUZNK010068357.1:0-14253 GCA_035046665.1 Euphysa ruthae
AGTAAGTAAGTAAGTAAGTAAGTAAGTAAGTAAGTAAGTAAGTAAGTAAGTAAGTAAGTAAGTAAGTACTTAAAGATTTAATTTTGGAAAGTGTTAAAAACTTTTAATTCTTTTGTAAGTTTGTTCCAAGCCAGAACTACCCGTATTTCAAGTGATTTTAAATTTAAAAACTTTATGGTATTAGGTAGGATTTCAGGAGGTTTAAGAATGCAACCTGCTCTTATATGAGGATGTTTTTATTACAAATATACCTTGCATAAAAGTAGGATTGAAATAGTTTAAAGGTTTGAAAGCTTCAATCAAGAGAAATTCAAGGTTCCTATGATGTATAGCTTTTGGATCCAATGAGTTTTAAAGCCTTGTCAAAAATAATTTGTGGATTATTAAGTATATGTAAGGCACGTTTGCACGTCAAGTTTATAATTTTGTTCGCAGATTTGCTACAGAACTTCCAGATTAGGGAGTAATAGTTAAAAAAAGATAAAATAAATGAATTTCCAAGGCGAGTGTCCTTTTCTTTACTTAGGGTGTTACGTATACGATTAAGAGCTATGGAAGATTGATTTACAATTTTGCGCAATGCTTCACCTTGAGGAAAAAAATTATAGCTGTCAATAATAATAACTAGAAGTTCAACTGTCTATGAATTTTGAATAATATGAAATCAATTTATATATCAGTAACTAAGTCACCCCTCTAGCCAAGAAAGTCTTCCACTGGACAAAGGTTTTCATTAATCCATCGTATGCAAAAGGATAATTGTTACTTATCTGACAAATCAGACATATTAGGCTGAAGAATTTAATCAGTTTTATTATTGACAATTTGCTTCTAAGTACCTCATTGGCCAACAAAGTGATTACTTTGTTTTGGTAGCCTAGGTGTATGTATATTCGTTTGTTAGAGGCTGAAGCAGAAGAAAACCTTTCAAAAACCGCTGGGTTGTTTTTACCTCGTAAGATCAGGAGCTGTGTCAGGTTGCAATTGAAATGATTTGATCCTCTGGTAGGTATTTCCTGGCGTGCGTGTTATCATCGCTATTCTGCTCTTGATTTTGCCAGCTGTTCATTCATCATAGATAAAGAATCACCACAAGGTGGAACGATGAATTTCAAGTTTGCTGCTCCTATGTGGCATTTACTGTTTTGGTGATCAAAACACTCGCGTGTCTTTTTACAAATATTAAATCCGACCATTGTGTATGGTGGTTCTTTTTTTTTCTCTGGTGTCAGTTTTGATACGTTCTATATACAATGAAAACAAAATAAACAATCTTTCTGAATGTCATAATGCAACCATGGATAATTATCAAAATTATCATCGAGATCAAAATTTAGTTTTCGTAAACACAAAATCTTTCGATGGATGATAAGGTTTCTCTGATAATGAACAACAATGTTTGAAGGAAATGAAACATTTTCACTATTTTCATAACTACTTAAAACTGTACAGGAGTTTTAACATGTGTGTTAAAACTTACCATACAAAATATTATGGTATTTTTATTTTCTTTGCAAATTCACGTCCTTACCCCCACTCCCGTTGTCGACGGCCCTGTTATTCATGTTCCTTTAGCTAAAAAGGGTAGCGGGGTGAAGAAACTTCACCAAATGGAGCAGTAAGGCATCTTTTTCCCTCTGCTACCTATGGGAGACCCCTGGGCAAGGTCTAGTACCCACTTAGCACCCCGTACAGGGTACATAAACTGACATGGAACTCACGGGTGACAGTATAGTCTAATTAGGTACACAGCAACAAACAGCTGTAGTGGTCAATTAGACTGCGCAGAAGATCACGATGGATAGTGACAATTAGAGAAGAACCGTGAGAGTTGCAGAGGAGTTGCGACCCTGTAACTTATAAGCAACAATAAAACTATATGTTCGACTTCGGTCGCAAAAAGAAGAAGAAGAAGCTAAAACCTCGATTAGTTAAATTCTATAAAATACGCCTGGACGTACCTTTTACAATACGTGGTCCAGTCAATTTGCCTCAGAATTAATGATAAAACTTTTATCAACTTGAATATAAATTCGTTATTACTGTTATTACTATTCGTTATAATGAGTCTGCATTTCTATCTGAAAAATGGCAGTATCTGGTAAAAAATTTAAGCAAAAATTTTCATATCTTTACAACCTTTCTTATTCTTTGTTATTTAACTGTTCTAGAAATATATCAGAATGATTAAGGCAACACATAGGAAAGTCTATGGAATCTATTCACTAGGCTATAGCTATCTACTAACTCACGTTCGTATGTTCATGTTTTATGGTGTAAAACCAGTGAAAAGTCAATAACTTTATTTCCAGTCAGTTAGGCCACAAACAAAATTTTCATTTAACTCCATTGATTATTCACTACGAAACATTCCATTGTCTGCGGAACATTGAAAGGTATAGTTTTTTGTTTGCTTGTTGCAGACAATTCACTTGGTTAGGGGATGGTCACTAGCCTCGAATAAGTCTCTAAGTACATGACCTCACCTTTAAAGCTGTAAAAAAAATATTTTATTAAATTATTAAACTCCTCTGCTACTTGGGCTAATGCTAGTATTTTAAAACTTAGTTGTTTTTATTTTATCTTTTCTGCTACAGAAAAATTTACAGTGTAAATAAAAACGTACATAAGTTTTCATAAAGGTATATCTAAAAATAAACTTTTAAATTGTTCTTATTTACCTATCTGTATAAGTTCAGGCGGAAACGTCGTAGAAGACCATTTGGATGCTACCATCAAGAACCGATTTTCTGCCCGATTTCGCTTTTGATACTATTTTATGGATTTTTTTTTTTTTACCAATACAAAAATAGACTTTAAAAGAACAATTTAAAATCATAAGAAGAAAAAATATATGACTTTAGTTTCTTCTTAAAAAGAGAAAGTTTTTTATTTCAGAGAGATTAGAATTAATAAGAACAATTTTGCTCCACAGATGAGGGTCACCAAAAGCATAGGAAAATTCTTCGTACTTTGTATTAACTGGTGTTTCTACTAATGACGTCTTTAGAATATATTTGTTTGGCGGTTTTAATGTATATAAATTTTTAAACATTTTAGGGGTTAAGTTGTGTTTACATTTGAACATAAAAGTAAGAGTTTGAAAATTGTTAAGTTAGTATACATTTAGGATATCCATTTCATTAAACAGAAGTTTTGAGTGAGCGAAGCGGTTTTGATATTTGATTAAGCGAACAGCGTGTTTTTCATGATGATACCAAGTTTTTAGTATAGATTAATTGCTGTTTTATAGTAATTTATTCAACATCGATCTTGCCTTATATATAAGATCCCATTGCTATTCGAAACTGTGGAGGATACATTTTATATTTGAGCTTTCCAATTTAGGCTTTCGTCAATCAGTATACTAAGAAATTTTCTTAGCTACGTAATCAATTTTAATGATTTATAGTTTAAAATAAGTAAATCATTTGTAATGGAAAAAAAACCTTGTTTTTTTTTTACGATTAATGACGTAGATGGATTGAACCTGGTCTTATTCAGCTCATTATTAATTTTTGCAAATAAGTCTTCTAAATTTTTCTCAGGTAAAAATTCATTAGTGTCGCCAGTAAATATTATTGCTGATAGTTTAGTAGATGCCGTATGTAACTAATTTACATACTGCATCTACTAAATAATTTACATACACTAAAAAGAGCAATGTTGGCTTCCTTGAGGAAACCAACGTATGATATCACAAAATTTATAAAGTTGTTAGCGTCATAACAGATGTAAGTATTTTTCTTTTAATCCCCTGTCAAAATTTTTTTTTTTTTTTACAAATATATGATTAAAGGTCAAGAAAGCAATAAAAAAACAAAAGAAAAACAACTTTTTTTCATAATTTTATTTCCAAGGAAAAATATATGCTCAATTTGACGGCAATATCAGACAAAATCTTTTTAAGCAGATCTAATTGTCTGCGTCGTTGACGCCACATCCACTCGCATAAATATAAGTCTAAAATTCCTCGATGTCTCCCATTGCATGTTTTGGTTGTGTTCTTTTGTCGATTTCCACGATCTTTCACCAGAAATCGGATCTACAGAGTTAAGCAAGTTATTGGCTGTTAAATGAGTGAACTCTCTCGCTTCCACGCCACCATAAGCTCTCCATAGGTCAGAAATTGTAGTTGTTCCATGACGCATGATCCCTTGAATTATAGGAATAATAGGAAGCAATGTAGCTGCACTTTGACTTATACACAGTATAAATGAAACTTTCCGATGTTTTACGGCAAATTCCTCCAAACACCCATTGTTGTACTAACACACGTGCTTGGCTGTTTTTCACCGTGTAAAAAGACTTTCATCGATTTCAACTGTTGTGTTTACATCCACGATTATTATTGGGCTTTCGAGCAAATCTGCAGCACAAACTTCACGGGGATAGATAATAAAATCTACCGTAGTTACATGGGATATTCCGAGTTCATGCTCGACAAACTTTATATCTGAAATCTCATGCGACAAACAGTATACAAACAGAAAAATGTTCCTGTAGCTAGCACATGAGCCTTTAGCCATGTAACTTTTCGTAAGAAAACTTCAATCCGTAAAGTATGTAAGCGAGATCTCCATCTGTCAATCTTTTCAAGTAGTTGAATTATCATGTTGTGCCCATTTACACATACACATTTACACACAGGTCTTTGCAAAATCTTTTGTTGTTATAGAAATTCTACACTAGGTTCTTTACCAGTTAGGTTTAAAAGATTCATAGCTAATTAATACTACTATTAAGCTCTGATAACTACTAACACTAACTTGTTTTGTTTTTATTTATTATTAAACTAAATCAGCTGGTGTCTTTCAATGAAAATTATACCTCAATTCTCTTTTTAAAAAAAAAAAGAAGCAAATTTAACCCCTTTAAAAATCCGATATATGTTTACTAGTGTATTCCTGAGGGGGTTTATCCTGATTAAATTTCAGGAAATATGGTAAGTATAGCCTTGAAATTCTGACTCTTCGTTAAAATAATTAGAATCAGTCGACATTTGATTTTTAAATAGAGGCTATGAAAATATTTTATTCAAATAGTATATACCGCGCAATTTCTTTTTTGTTAGAAAAGTCCGTAAAGTCTTTTTTTCTGTGTAACTCTAATAGTACAGAAATATATTAAGTAAAGCTCTTGAAATTACCATTTTCGAAGTACATTTTTCGTAAGTTTAAATCTCAAAAAAAAAAAAAAAATGTTTTTCCTTGTTTTTTTTACAGTAACAATAACCGTTTTTTTTTTTGGAAAAACTAATTGTTCTGAGGGTGTGCAATACTATTTTTTTTAAAAAGTAATTAAAAAATCCAGATAATTTAATTCAATAAGAATTTCTTTCATTTTTTTATTTGAAGTACAATATGAAAGTGAAGCCAAAACTTGTTATTTTCCAACAGATTTTGTTGTTTTAAGATTTTAAGTAGAAAACTTGCTACAACCTCTCTTTTAGTAACTCAAAATTTTAAAAGTTACTTAAAAAATGAATCTCCAGATCTTAAATCCTAAATTTTTGTAACTATGCAAAAAGTCAAAAATATACTTTTTATCTGCCAAGCTAATTCTATCCACGTGGGTGCAAATGCTTGACAATGACCACACCAACTTAAATAAAATTCAACTATCCATGTCTTTTTGTTTCCTACAAGATGATCCTTTATTGAATTATTTGTAAACTGTACCATTGGATCTGATTCCTTATACAAGCCAGTAACTTTCTTCGTCGATTCAACACGAGGGATAAATCCACAAAAATAAGTAACTACAAATAAAATCCAAAAAGAAACACAAAATGTATTTCGGTTCGCCATTCCATATATAAGAAAAGTTAAATATATATATATAAAGTATATATAATATATTTCGTTGTGAAGTCTAAACAGTTGATATATTTATTGCTGCAAATGATCGATCTTATTCTTCAGTATAAGATTTTCGATGGTCGAAACACTTTGCAAAGATATTCTTCTAAATGCGAAACACGTGAAAACAACACAAACAAACAATATATTGGGAATGAACAAAGTTAAAATTTGTAGAGAAAAAATAATCTCTCTTAAATTTGTCAGTAGGCTTTAAAGTACACAAATTAAAAATTCTTCAGAAATCCTTTTTTATTTAATTTGATCTTTTTTTTTCAAAGATTACAGATTCATTTAAAATTTTTAATTACAGAAGATATACTAGGTCATGTATGTTTTTTAAATTTAAAGTGTTTTATCATGCAAATAACATGTCTATTTTTATAGTTCGCCAAACTCTTCAAACTTACGATATTATTTTAACAATAACTTTGAGTTTTTAGTTTTGCTTTTAGTCCAGTAGAATTTCTGTAAAAATAGGGTAAACCTAGAAAAAATTGCAATCCTAGCATTTTTGAGCATGTACTAAAAATATAAAATCAGTATAAGCTAATTATACTTATTGAAATGTTGCTGTAAACTCAAGTAGTACTATTTAATAATAAGATTGATGTTTAAAATTTTTGCTGATGTCAGCAATAAATGTGACAGCAGTGATCTAATAAAACAGACAAAGTGAAAAAAACAACATAATTTTTTAAAGTAGCTTTCTAGATAACTGTGGTTGGAATAAGAAAAATCATTATATTTCAAGATAATCTGGCAAACAAATGGTTTTTGATTGACAATACAAATAGTATAGTCACATTGAGAATTTGAAAAGTATTTATGTAATATTTTACTGCAAAGGATTGTCGGATTGTAATGAGAGAGAGAGAGAAAGTGAGAATGTTATATTTAAATTGGGGAACCAACAAATTGTCGAGACAATATCCAGAAGTGCCCACGTGGCGGTGCTTGCAGTACTTAGAACGCCCATTTGCGCATACGAAACTTGCTCAATCAAAAAACCCGACCAAATTGAACAAGCTTTGCATAAGCAACGAGTTTTATTCAGAAACTCAGAGATAACATAAAAAGTAAATCTCTGTCGAGCTCGTGAACTTTCGTTCTGTGGTCAAACGTCCTCTCACTGTGCCAAATCCAGATAGCAACTGATTTTTGTTTAAAGTATATTTTGTTTCTAAAGTAAACAAGCAATTTTAAAACAATCTTTCTAGTAAATTTTCGTAATCAATTTGGTCTTCCAAATATTTTTTTATTATTAGCAGCATTATGGCACCAAGCACCATTACACACTTCATCAATACTTCACACTTATTAGAGTTCCAAAAACATGCAAAGTGAGCCAGGATGTCTGTATCATCAGTAGCAACAGTTACTGCCTCTTCTGCGCATAAAAAATCGAATACATTATTGACAATCTGTGTATCAGAATCTTCTTTAATTTATAAAAACCAATGGCCACTTTATCGAAGAACTTCAGCACTTGATTCAACTGACTTCTGTTTTTCTTATTTGAAAGAAAAACTTCTCGAGTGTGACACGCCATAGATTTTTTAGTAACTTTGACATCAGCACGTGTTTGAAAACTTCTTGATCTTCTTAAATGTTCACAATGGCTTCTACTTTTTTATTATACCTATCAAATACTATTTTGTAAGTACCATATTTTGATTCAATATAACTTTGATATAGATCTAAAAATTTTTCGAATGTAGAACCAAACCAAATGACATAATGGAGTAGGGAATCACCATCAATGACAAAATGGAAGTTTCTTGAAGCATAAATATATTCATCAGATATTTTCATGAGAAAGTAGTATTTTTTTCATCTTTTGGATCTAACTTATGCTTTAGCCTCTTGATTGTTGTTTTTTTAACTCTTCTTTTAGCGCTGAAGCTAGTATGCCTTGTTAGAAGATATAGGGTAAGGTGTTAATTCATAACTAAAGTATGTTTCTGAATTTTCTTCTTGTCCAACTAAAACTACAAGACTTAGAAACAGAACCATAGCGTCGATTTAGACTGCGTCATTAGTTAGTTTTGCTATGTCAATGAGATTTTACTTTCTGTTTAGTAGATACAGTGAATTGTGTGTATTATCTAAATTCCTCCAAAACAAGTGTTTAAAACCCACGTTTAGTTGATTGGAAACCAGTTGGGATGAACATAAGCACACCAAATAATACTCACAATGTATTGAAGGCAAGCGCGACATAAAATATACTCCGTAAATATCGCATCAGTGGTTCTATTTCCTTGTTGTTGTCTGGATAAATACATTAAATTTCTTCGAATGCAATAAGGTAGTAAAATATAGATAATGTATACATTGAGGAATAAGTTTAAGAACTCAGTGCTATTAACTCCCTACGCCACAAAAGTGTAAATATTTCATTGTTTTTATTTTGTTGGTTTTATATAAATATATTTTATTGCAACCTACATTCTTGGTATCGTTGGAAAGATCTGTTTTTCCTCTTTAATATAGAGAAAAAAGTAAATTAATATATTGATCGTGGCTTTTAAGACCTCCCAAGACGCAACCGTACCATTTCAGCTATATTTGCTCGGGGCTAATTCATTTTAATATTAAAGCACATAACAAATGCTTATAAATACTCTCAACATTATATCTGGTAATTTCACGTCGAGATACATTAAAGTTCTATTAAAAAAAAAAAAGATTAAAAACTTTGTCATGCAAAAATATAAATTGATCGAAAACGACTCAATTTATATATTGCAGCAAAATGTAAATTTGTCGGGATTTATGCAGCGATCATAACAATGTGATTTATTTTCAATTGTTTTTATTATTAAAGTAGCCCCAACACATTTACGTTGTCGGTAGCGATAATTTAATTTTAAAGAATTTTCGGTGATTTTATAACGTAGGCTAACACTTCGGTAATTATTTTGGAATAATTATGCGTTGTTTGATTATCGTTCGGATTATAATTGTTCTATTTTTTGTGAATAATTTACATCGAAGCGCGGTGAAATACATTTAAAACATTTATAAATAAGGCATTTTAAGTGAGGGATATAAAAAAAGAAATAAACAACAACAAGATGTTTTAATTTTAAAGACAACACTTAAATCGTAAAAATCGTAAAAAGCGTTTTTCCAATTTTATGCTCTCAATGGATACCATATATTATTAGCATATTAACAAGTACAATCAATGTTATTTTTTCTATCGAGATATAAACTAAAAAAGATAATTCAAAAGATCTCCAAATAATATTTAAAACTGTCGTATTTACAACATTATCTTCCCATCACTCATCTGCCATTCTAATACATCATATCTAAATGATATCGATCAACGAACGAATCACTTGTGGATTTTACAGAGTTATTGTATATCAGTACAGCAAAGATAATTTTGGTATAGAGCCAATACACAGAGGGAGACAAACTCAATTTCGATGTCGCATTTCGCACCACCAATACGCAAAAGCTTCTTTGCATTTTCCTGGAATTCTTAAAAATATAGCATTCGAAGCTATGGTTAAACTTATGAAACGAAAATCCAGTATTATTTATTTAGTTAGCGAGCAAATTATATACCCAAACGAATATATAGCTAACCTAGGGTTCTTTATCCCTTTCCATGCCTTTATTTTTGTTCAAATCTATTAACAGCAACCTACCTTATTTACACCAGTAATCATGTTCAATCCAACTAAAGTTAGGAAATAGAAAGTTGAATTTAATTTTTAGAATATCTTCCCGTCTCCATCGCCACTTTATTTTCTGTTTTAAGATAATTTGTTTTTACATCACTCTTTATCGTAGAGAATGTTCTATATCTATCTATAAATATCAAACTTTATATACGAAAGTTCATAAAAAAACAATCAAAACCACGTGGAAAGAATTTTATTTTATTAAATTATATTGTGGTTTCAACCAATCAAAGTTGTTCCGATTAAAAACCGAATATTTAATGTAAAAAAAAATTAACTAATCACTGCGCAATAAAAAAAAAAGCGAAAATCTGTTTATTTTCAAACATGGCACAGGAGTTAATTACACTGAGAACAGCTAGTTTTTGCAATGAATTCATACTTTAAAAAAAAGAAAAAATTACTTGTTATTAAATTACTTGGTGATTTTAATTTATTTTTAACATTTACTTGGCCTTTCTCTGGCTATTTGGATCCTAAATAATTTATGCTGTATGATTTATATTCCGTACCTGGTTGATAGTAATTTAAACTTCTTCCGTTATTATACTATGTTTGTGAAGTTGACTTGTAACCTAGAATAGTGAGGATAAATTATATTTTTTAAGGTTAAATTATTTTAAATCTTTTATAGTAAGCTGAAAGCAGTAAAAAGTTTTATAGTAAATATCTTCATACTATTTCTACACAAGAAAATTTTTTAGTTATAAAATAAATTAAAGTAAAATTATCTATTTTGCAAAAGCGAAAAAGTGAGCGTAGCTAGAGAGATTTGCAGCTGGAACTCATTTGGCAACAGCGCGAAAAATTCTTTATTGTAAGGATGGTTTTTTTTTGTTGACTCAGCATATCTTTGAGTCAAAATACGGGCAAGAATTCGGGCCAAAATTCGCGCCTATTTTTTCATATTTTTTTTCGCTTTCCCATCATTTTATTAATAGTATTTGAACAGTAGAGAATAAATCAATTTAGACAATATTGCCTCGCATCCCCATTTCTTTAATATTTGAACAGTAGAGAATAGTTTAATCGAGACAATAAGATATGATATCTTTGTTGTTAGTTACCAAATCAAAACCAAATCAAAATTAATTTCAATACTTTCCACAGAAAATTTTATTTAAACGTTTAACAAAAGAATCATTAACATTCCATTCGAATGTTAAACAACAAATTGCTTTAATATTTAATATTTCGTGTCTTTAAACAAAAGCGGGTAGTTTATAATTTATAAATTTATAAACTGTAATTTTAAATTGAAATATATTTTTGATTAAAACCAATATTTTTATTTCATTATATATGCGATATACCATAAAATCTTTTTTTTTTTTTTTTTGTATAAACTATTCTTCCAAAACCAATTCAAAAGCAATTTCAATACTGTCGAAAGCAGAATTTTTTTTTCTATTTAGCTACAGCTTTATTGTATATTAATCACTTTTAGCGCATGAAAGTTTTCTGTATGTTAAGTTCTGTTGCAGTTTCCTTATCATCAATTACAATATGCCATTTTTAACTTTCGCATGCCAACAAGCTTGACATGCTTTTACAAGACCTATATATTGATTTCTAGAATCAGGAAATTTAGTCATTGAAAATTCTAAAATAGTTATATTAAATACATACTCAATAAATTTTGCAATATGAATATATTTATTATCTATAATAAATATAGAAAAAACTTGTCGTAAGAAATAACACAAAGTTATCACGAAAATAAAATATTGAATTTCAAAAACTGCGTAGGTGAGACTATGTAAAAAGTATAATCTTAATGAATTGGTTGGATGTTCTGGTAGAACTAGCCTAATCAGGAAGTAAAATATGTGTTTACATTTAGCGGTAAATCTAATGTTAAAGAATATAAAATATCTGATCGATTTTGTCGTTATTTGGACAGAAAAAAAAACCTTTTTGATTGGGAGTCAATTCGAAATGCGGAAAAAAGGTTTGAGAGTAAAATGTGATATTAAGAACTAAATAATGGTAAAGAGGGTAAAATGTCACATTAATAGCAAAATCTTTCTACATTTTTGAATTATAATATTCTTCATACAAAGTTTTAGAAAACAAAATATGTTTGATCTGCTAGATGTTATGTAATATGATATCTGATTGGCCAGATGCAATGTAATATGATATCTGTTTGATAGGCTAGATGTTAGATGCATATCGTGATTATCCCAAATCAAAACTCTAAGCAACTGACCATTTTTGCTTTTAATTAAAATGTGGATGTGGATTTATTCATTCACATCTTCACGATTTAAATGAATAAATTTGAAATCTTAGCTTCTCAATATAATATTTAAATGTGTATTTTTATTATATACCAATTATATGATTCCAATGAAGCTCAAACCAACGCAGACCAACATAATCACAACATACGGTATCATTCCGGCTTTGAGGCTGCAACAGCATGAAACTGGACTATCCATCATATTTTCTTATTTTCTATAAGTAAACGAAGAGGTTCTTTAATTAACGTTTTGTTCACATTTTTTGAAAATTGATCTTAAAATTAGCTTCATCCTGAGTTCCTGATTTATTTCTGAAATTTCGATCACCCTTTAACGGTTCCTTATCCTTCACATGAAATTGCTAAGAATAACATACCTTTATTAGCTTATTATTGGCACATAAATACCACCAGTGCACAACTTTTGTATCGAAAACTATAGATAATTTGCAAAATATCTTTCATTTTAGCAAACTCTTATCCTCATTTTTTTATAAATTACTTTCTTGGATTTAAAACAGCAGAAATTACATAGAATATTTTTCAAATTTTTCATTACGATACTCTAATTGATCAAAACAAATAAATATGCGAGCATAGGTTTTGTTATTCTTGTTCAAAAGTTACTAGCGGGTTTTTATTTATTATTTCTTTTACATCAAGTTTTCTTTAACACAAGCAAGTATTCCCGCAAACCTTTTTAGTTAACTATCTGAAAGCAAACGAGTATTAATATTTCTTCTTTTAACGTGAATTATTAATGTAATAGCTGAATACCCGCCAACATTTGGCTAATTGGTGCACATACCATTTTAGGATGTGGTAACCTTAAAATGGAGTCTAGAATTAAATAAAGACAATATATAAAAACTATATATAAACTCATATAACCTTTACACAAAAAAGAAAAGAAACAAAAGCGAATTAACTTGTTGTTTTTTGATTTATGTATTTCAAGGAAAAATATATTGAATTTGCATCCTTAAATTAATTTAAGGGTATTTCCCAATACCCAAAAGAACTTCAAATTTTGAAAATTTCAAAAATATAATTTTTATCTATTTTTAAATGTGTAGAATTGTTCAAAAACATTTACAAACAACTTTTCGATCGTAAAGCCCCAAAAAATGAAATTTGGAATATCAGTTTCTCAAAATATTACTCTAGCAGCTCCCTTAGTAACATGTTTATAGCCCCCAAAAAGCTTAACTATGTGTAATGTTTATGAATGGTATTTTCTGTCGAGTTAAAGTCTTGAATAATGGAGTCAAAAGATTAAAATTTTTAAACAACCACTTTTAACTATTTTTAAACCACTCCATTGCTGAAATTATATGCTGTTATCATGGAAAGTTTTGATAGATTAAAACAGTCAACAAATCATAAGAAAAAGAGATGTTTTATGAAAAAGAAACCTCATATTCCGTTTTTGAATAACGAAGAAGGTAACGCTGTAAATCATGAATTAAATGCTGTAAATAATGAATTAAACAACACTCCTGTAAATATTGAAAATATCGATTTAAAGGAGTTTTATACTCCACGTAAATATTTATTCAAGGAGAAAGGTGTCAAAGGCTTTGATATCAACAGAAGAATAGTTTATACTATGAGAACAATGGGTCATGGTTATGTTAGTATAGAAAAGTTCATAACACTTTTGAATAAGCATGGCTCAATGACTTTCTCCTCATAGAATAAAATTAAGTTGACAAATTGACAACATGGTTGTCGCAGTGACTGAGGTTGCGGATTCAATGAAAGGCTCCGTTTATGAAGTATGAAGAATTAAAAACAGAGCCATTGATTATTATAATTATTATATATTGGTGTGTCTGTAGACGGTAGCTGGCAGGGTAGAGGATTCTTTTCAAATAACGGCGTTGTTACTGCGATTTCCATCGACACAGGAAAAGTACTTGACATCGAAGTAATGAGTAAAAAGTGTTCGCTTAAGCTAGATCTTCAGAAGTTAGACCCTTAGCTTATGCAAACTGGAGAAACTCACATGTATGTGGCTATAAACATAGTGAGTCTGCTACAGGAATGGAACTTGAAGGCATCAAATGTATGTTTAATAGATCCATTGAAAATTACAAATTACGATACACTTAATTACTTGGAGACGGTGACACCAAAAGTTTTCCTACGTGTAAAGATATTTATGATGGTTTAACAATTTAAAAACTTGAATAAGTTAGTTATTATCAGAAACTTATTAGAGCACGTTGTCGCAAATTAAAAAAAAAAAAAACTGTTAGAGGAATTGACGAATGTGCTCAATTAAAGAATGCCACAATTTATCGTCTTCAAAACTACTTTGGTGTGGCATTGCGATAAAATTCCAAAAGTTTAATAGCAATGCAATCGTGGGTTCGGGTAAGTTTATTTCATGTTGCATATACCAAAAACAACAAAAATATTTATATATTTAAATAAAAATATT